>JANZLX010000006.1:32269754-32284481 GCA_025531955.1 Erythroxylum orinocense | reverse complement strand
GAAATTAAAGGTTAATTTTAGAAGTAAAATTATAAACATGCATACAAAGTCAAGAATGACACTTATTTTGAATAATTCAAATGTATCTAAAACGACACTTATTATGAATCAGAGGGAGTAATATTTAAAAAAGATCTCAATTTTTTCAACAATTAAAAAATCTATCCGACTTGCCAAAATCGTTTAACATTTTAGTTCGATTTTTAACTTTTCGGTTCAATTTAAGTTAGTAACTCTTTTTGATAAAAACTAATTAATTTATTAATTAATTGATAAATTTTTGTAAATTAATAATTTTTTAAAACTAAAATAAATCAGTTAATTTTCATTTAATAATATTTTTTCTTCTCTTTCAGTTATATTTTAAATTTTTTAATTTTATTTAACCTTTACTCAGTTTTACGACGGGTGACGATCTAATAATAGCTAAACATTTTAAACATTAAATCTCTTATCTTATCGATTTAATTTTCGGTTCAGTTTCTAAAACATTAAATTTTATTTATTTAAAAAATATTTTTATTATTTTAAATCATCTTAAAACATCTTGTGTCATTAAAAAAATCAAACTATCTTTTACTGAATTTCAATATGTAATTATCAATTAAATATATGTTAGAGTTTTAATTACAACCCTTATTCAATTTTAATAATGAATTTGATTAAATATTCAAATATTTATTAATATTTTAATGCCAAAAATATTTTTAAAAAATGAATAAAATAAATTTATATCTTCTATACCCTTAATAATATTCCTTGAAGGGACCATGGGCACATTAATAAGACTCGTAAATTCCATGGTCCAAGTGATTCTTGAGGATGGGCTTCCAAGTGATCAAGTAACAGAATGATTCAATATGCTTCTCCTTTTCTTCTTCCACTTGATCATAACTTTCTTTTACCCTATGGTGGCTCTGTTCTGAACTTTACATCAAAGCAAAATATCGGTCTTCTTGTTTTCTCTTTTTACCAAGTTTCATTAACCTAACTTCTCATGATGAGTCGAGACTTTACAGGGTGTTTAAGAATAAACTATGAACAAATTATGCAGTAAGTGTTGTGCCTCCACTCAACTTATATATGACGCAGAACAATCCTTCTTTCTTTGAACTTAGTCTGGACAAAAGACCATAAGAAAAGAAGAAAGAAAAAGAAATTCTTTCAAGATGTAAAGTAAAGCAGCAGCCATTAAAATGGTTAAAAGGTCAAAAGAAGTAGGTATCTTAGTTTCCTAAATAGGACGTGCATTGGTACTTTCCTTCACTGCGAAGATGTTGCTTTTATTCTTTCCATGTAATGCCTATTGAGAGCTCCTCTACCGAACCTTGTGCACGAGTCGTTGCTTTGCTTGAGGCAAGGGCAACAAAAGCCATCAACTTTCCTGATATTTTATGTGTAATATTCATATTCATATGCTTGTGTGCGTTTTTTCCTTTTCTTATAGGTGCAAAACATGAGGGGGCATCCTATCCCAGCCCCTTTTAAGTCTCTTATACGAAAGTGGATTCCTTCTTTTAAAATTCGGACCAAATTTTAAATCCGTAAAATAAAAAATTTAAAATTTAAAAGATTTAATTGATATTACACTGTCATAAAATTAAAAAATTTAAAATATGATTAAAAGACAATGCTCATAAATTTAATTTAAAAAATTATTAAAAAAATTAATTGATTTATTTTGATCAATTTTTAACAATAAAAATTATTAATACAAATCGAATCGAAAAATTAAAAACCGAATCAAAACTTAGACAGTTTAAAATTTTTACAATTAAACCGATTAAATTTTTTAATCGTTGCCTTTAATACTTTCTTATGAACTATAGAGATAGTCCCATTACAAAGTCTTCTTTTCGAGTACTCTTTCTGAAAATTCAACGAAGACAAGGTGCAAATTTTTCGACTTTCCATAATAGAGTCAACCACTTGAATTTCACATACATATATATATTTTAATAATACTTGTGATCGATAACAACAATGGCTATGAAATCTGAAATTCAACATTATCCAATACAAATCAGTATATTTTGTCCCTACAAGTTGATATTTTAATTGTGATTTCTGAAATCTGCAACCTTAGGATTCCCCTTTATGCCTCATATTAATATTTTCCTGTTGAAGAAAATGTTGTTAAAATCGAGTAATTAATTGATCACTTGAACGGGTTGAATTTTTCATTCAATTTATTTTAATAACTCTTATTATTAAAAATCGATCAATTTATATATTATTAAGTTCTTATAAACTAAAACAACTTCAATTTTTTTGTAGATAAGAAAAATCTCCTTCAATTATATTTCAAAATTTTTAATTTTATTTAATCTTTAGTTAATTTTATGACGGATTAGTACTGATTGAATATTTTAAATATTAAACCTTAAACATTGTCTTACTGATTTAACTCCCGAATTTTTAAAACGTTGGTTTTGATTGTTATTATTATTTTAGTTAATAGCTCAATCATTACTTTCATAAGCCTAAAGGATTACTTCTTTAATGGGAAAGTATCTTGCAAATGATCCTCCAATTATCATCTTCAAATTTGTAGATATAATAAATTATCATGACATGCATGTCAAAGGTAATGCTTAATGTCTAAGAAATTATAAAGGTACATTTATTTATTTAGTATGCTATTCTTTTAAATTTTTTTTCTCTTATGAAATATCTTATTTACTATTGGCTTTTATTGTATTATAAAGTAGGAAATAGTGATCAATCAATGGCTTTTTGGGCTTGTAGGTCCATAAAATCCAACCTGAGAACTTAACTGGGCCTTATAATTCGGCGTCGTTTTCATGGGTTTTTGTCTAGGGTTTATTGACAAAGGGTTTCGGCAACCGATGAGACAAGTTTAGAACGAGCAATGGATCCTTCAGCACTAAGTTCCGATGAATTGCAGAGATTCCTTACCGTTAGTTCAATCCCTCGTCTCCTGTGTTTGGTTGCTTTAGTTTGATCTTTCCTTGCTTGTTTCGAATTCTTTTTCTTGCTGTTTTGCTGCCTATCAAACACATTATGTGCATGGTTTGACAAGTCGATTTCAGTGTGTTTTTGGGACTATAATCGCAGCTTGTTTATTAGGGCGTCGCTGATGTGGTTGACTTTTTGTGGATTATTTTTTTCCCCCCCTTTTGTTCAAAGAAGGTTGACTAAGTGGGCAAGAGAGCTTGTCAAGTTTGAGTATTTTGCTTGGTTAGTTTGTTTCTAAACTAGTTGAATGATTAAGCAATAAAGCTTTGGATAACTTTGTTCTTCTTTTGGGTATTCTGGAAGATTAGGATTGAAATTAATTGTAAAAAACATAATGGAAATGAGTTTCTGTTGTAGTTTAATGATGGTGATATCTGTGATTTTTTTTTTGTTTATTTTCTGTTTCTTAATTATATGCTTGATCTGTGTGCAGCAAGAGAAGGAAAAAGCTGTGGTTAATGAAATGGTGGCGAAGCTAACGAGTGCCTGCTGGGATAAATGCATTACTGGTACACCTGGGAGTAAGTTCAGTTCCAGTGAATCTTCGTGCCTCTCCAACTGTGCGCAGCGGTATATGGATTTGAGTCTTATCATCATGAAGCGTTTCCAGTCTATGCATTGATAATATTGAATCATTATTCCCTGATATATTGGTTATGTGACTGCAAGTTAATTTGCGTCATTTCGTTTTTGTCTTCCTAATCAGTTTAGTTCAACATATAAAACATTTTGGAATGCTCCTCTGTTTATTGGAGGCAGAGAAATGATATGACTTAGCATGCAAGCGGATTTTGATACTTTCATAAATGTCTCACGGTCTAATCTATTTTAGCCTTTGAGTAACGGCAAATTGGTTATGTTCTTAGAAACTAGGAGTTGAACGTAATAGCTGGATGAAGTGCTCATTTTGTTGTTTGATCAGACATCTATAGATTGGTTGTGATTACTCCTCATCAGAACTTTTGCTTTACACATTGAGAATTTACTTAATCTTGAATTCCATTGGTGACCATTGCAATTTGAGATACATAATCTCTATCTGAAGAAATAATTCAAAGCTCGCATGGATGTTGCAACTGCTGCTATGCAGAAACCAAGGAGTATTAAAAGAACAGAACTCCCATTGCCAGGTTTCTGAGCTGCTGTATCTACCACTATCTATTATTAGAAACGAATAGGATGGAAAACAGATTGAATCTGATTGTACTATTTAGGTTTTTATTGGGGCTGGGGATGAGAATAGAAGACTAAGAAAGGATCAACAAACAGAACTAACAATTGACTGGAGTCATAGCGGGAAGCTTTAGACTTGTGAAAAAAATGAAAAATTGAGGGAAGAGCGTCCATCACACATCTACTTGAAAAGCATCCTTAGATTTTAAAAACTTATATAGTTCTGCATACACAATACAAGCACTTGAACTAAAGACTCGTGATGTGGTGGTGCAAATTCACTTTTGCATCAATTACAGTATCCCACTATCCCAGAAACTAGGGCAACGAGGACTTGCAAGATACTATACACAATAATGATGGGAAGCATATAAGTACAAGGGATTTTAACCAAATCAAATCAACAAGAAAACAAAATAATTGATTGCCAGAGAAGATCACTACACTTTGGACAATCGGACATGCAATCTTTTGATTTCTCTTGTGGCTTAAATTATAATTTCTTGTTTTCCTTCTGTCATGTTCTTGTGCTCGCCTCTGACCTTTGGCTTTTGGACTTAAAGTTCTGACCACTTCCATCTGAGACCTGCTTGGATTCAACCCCAGTGCTTAAAGCAGGAACATCATAAGACAATTCCCAGTTTCCACTTATCCTTCCCAAGCTAGAACGCCTTGAGTGTATGACACTCCGACTTTCCATGCCCTGTGGCGGAAGAATCCTACTTAAGTCCGGAGAGACATCATCAAATCGAACACCCTCGTCTGCATTGTTGTCACTACAAACCAAATTATTCTCCAATTCTTGCATAGATTCATCCCATTCTGGTTTCAATCCCCTCTCTAAGTCACCTATTGACTTTTCTCTTTTTGAGTTCAGGAAACTATCACCAATTGCCCTACCTGAAATTTGAGGCTTCTTTGGAACTTTGGCCCTGAAAGTGTTCTTGGATGGAGGAATACTGGTGAAAAATACATCCTTGAAATTCTTGATAAAGCCCCGGTCGAATGGGTTAGATAGTCCATCATAACGGTATCTAAAGTTCTCATATGTAGACTGTCAAAAACACACCAAAAAACTGTTTCAGAAAATCTAAATTGTTGGGAATAACTTCAGCATCAGCTTATAAACCTAAGTTATTTTTGGTGCAGTACAACAAAAGGAGATGGCTATAGGTTTCAATCACCATGACTCTTTCTTACCTGGTTTTTACTGATGAGATAGAAATGGAAGACACTGAGGCCACCAACAAACCATACCGCAATGAAGCTGTAAATTAATAATGCAATAGAAGCAGGAGTCTTAATCATCGCTTTCCAAATTGAAGTGCTCTCCCCATTCATGATTCTGGTGACGTAGACCCAGCAAAATGCATGAACATATATGCAAAGGATAGTTGAAGAGAAGACGAACATGAAGAAGAATCGATAATTCCGCTGCACCCAAAGATCAGAAGAAAGTTATAACAAATTTAAACGTTCAATGAGATATAGAAATTGAAAGCCATGCTCCTGCATTTCCTGGTGCAATGGTAAACATATATCATCCTTCAGGTTAAATTCTATACCCAAAATGAGGATGATAAAAATTTCAGGTTTCCTTACAGGATTGCCATAGAAATGTAATAACTAAATGCAGAGAATGAGACTACTATTATGCAGAAAACAACTATTACCACTCCTATGCATTGACCAACCCAAGGACAATGATGGTCAAATTTTTCCACACAGTTGTTGCAAATTGAACAGTGAGAACAACGAGGAGGTCGATAAAGCATGCAGGTGTCACAGTACTTGGTCTTGACAACTATCCCATTGACAAGAACATCTTTTGTTCGGGACAAGCGGGAAGGTGGGGTTTGGCCAGTCATAAACTCAGTTTGTCCTCCATAAGCTTCTGGTTCTGGAGGATGAGCATTGCGAGGTATTATACCAGGATCTCTTCCTGAGGTTAGCAGAAGAAAGATCAAATCCTGAAAAGTACATGCGTTCATTAGTTACAGAATAAAGCAGAAAATGGGATTTTACTGTCATTAGCATAGCAGTGAGAAGTTCATACGAACTCTTTCCTCAGTAGAGGTAAGATAGCTTACTAAGAATGTCAGGACGACAACAACTACTACTATTGATATCCCCAGGTGATGATGGAAATCATCCATAAGCTTTCTTGCTACGAAGACACAGAAAACAACAACGGGGGCTACAATAAGGAATAATGTCAATAAAAGTGATCTTGCATCCGGTCCAAATATAAACCTCCCTTGAAGTAAGAATATCTGCAAACAGATGATATTAGACAATTATTACCTAACCCAGATGAGGAAGCAAATAGAACAAAATGTTGAATTACTAACAGAATCAAATGATATAAGACGCAATAGAAAGGTAATTCTTTGCTTAATCCTATAACATTTCTCGCAATATTTCCTTTCGTTGTGGCCACAGTGGTCTGTCTAAATGCTTGAATGAGTGAATACTGAAGGTCTTCCATCCACTCAGTGGATACTTCACTCAACAAACACTAAATTTGGTCCATGACTTTGTATTTACGTATGAAAATCTGTTCTTATCACTGACATTGTAGCAGAATTGTGACATTTGTGAATTATTCGAGTAGGGAAGTTAAAGCTAAAGTATCGTACATCTTCAGTGTTGTGCAACAGAAGGCAAAGCCTTGGTTACTATAGAACTTGTCAAGTAAATAGAGACTCTGGAACTGATCATATGGCTTACTTATGAGAAAAGCTACAAATAGAAAGAAATAGATGAAAGAGAGGAACGCGTTGAGCATAACGCAAAAAGGAAGATTTCTGTACGGAAAAGACAACGAACAACACCCCTAGAAAGACTACAGACGTAGCAAAATCACCACCCTAACTAGAACCTTGTGAGGATCTCTCAAGAAACAAGATGAATTGAGTCACTCAACTAAAACATTGATCTTAATCCACTTAACAATCAACCCTAACTGCAAAATTCTCGGCCAATTAACCAGCAAAACCGTTGTAAGAAGCTCCAAGCTCTCATATCCTACCTCAAAAAGTCCTAGCTTTACTTGCCCAATTCCCTTCTGACTACTAAAACTCCAAAACTTAAAACGAACCCTAGTGCCCATATTCCAAAACCCCAAGTCAATAATCACGCTTTCATCAACCAAAATCCCGTAGCACAATCCTAGAATGAGCTATAACCCTTCCTTTTCTTTTCTGATTGACCAAATTAACCGGTACAACAGATCAATTGAAAGTAAGTGAGTAGCTTACGTTACTGCCTTTCCACTCTTGGTAAATCCTGAGCCGATCCGTCCCATCGCCTTCTCCAGCGGCCGAATCAGCTCCGGCAGACGAATCAGGAGGCGGAGGTGGTGGCGGCGGCGGTACACACATCTCCCTCATCTCTTTTTTCTGTACAAAAGCCACACCCCTTTTCCTCCAAAATTCCAAATTTCAGCGCCCAACAAACAGACGGAGACAACTGTTCACTTCACAATGTCAACTCGAAAAAAAAAACCCAAATAGAAAAAATGAAATTAAAACCAATAAACAAAACCCCAAAAAGTGGCCCAGATCAAAAGCAAATAAAGGCGGCTACTTTCTCAATAATAGAGGAAAAGAAAAGGCCTTTTCCATTTGACTTTCTTTGTTTGAACTACTGTTGAAATTTGAACAGGGTCAGGATCAAAAATAATATTCATAATTATTCACGGCCACGGTTCTGGCCAACCGCCACTGTGGGTCATACTTCAGTTACGTTATAAGCCATCGTCGAGAAACGGTCAACTAAAGCAAATTAGTAGATGGTAATTACTACCGGTTTTGTTCTTTCTTTAACTTACGAGGTGTTGAATTGTACGTTTACAAGTTTTTAATGTTGTCTTCTTCAGTGCATCTTCGGACGTGTCCACAGATAATGCTGATTTCTTGTAATAACAAAACTATGAGATTTTCCTGTTTTTGTCACTGCTGCGATTACTCGCTTGGCATTTTCAGGTTGGCTGTTGCCACCTTTTTCCTTTCTTCGCTATTTGATCGTTCATTTTGGCGGCGGCTTCTACTTGCGTATACACATGTATGTACTTACCTGGCTTTTGGTGGGTGCTAAAAGAAAAAGTTTTGTGTTAATCCATCGAGAAAAAAACAAAAAAAAGGTTTAAGTGCTTGTGACTTAGTGCTGATGGGTTGTTTGGTTAACTAGCAGTAAACTACTCAGTGACAAAAGGAGGTCCTACCGGGAGTCGAACCCAGGTCGCTGGATTCAAAGTCCAGAGTGCTAACCACTACACCATAGAACCAAAGCATAGAGCGGCAAGGGAGTAATAAATTTAACTATATATAAGGGATTGGTCTAACTTTCTTTGCTTTTGGATGATTCAATAGAAAAATAATAATTTGTTAAAACTCATATGCATTTGAATATTGTTATGAAATAAAAAGGGAATCATCTTAACCTTTTAATTCTTATTTGATTAAATAATAATTATAATCTTTTAGAATTTAAAAATTATAAATTATTTAATATAACCAAAATAAATGGAAATAATAGGCAATGAGTAACTTAGAATTCTTAGGTTATTTCTATCATCACTGAATGTGTTCTTATCAAACTTAGGAACTAAACACTATTATATATTTAAGTCCAACAATAATGGTAGACACACTTGTTCCTCCTAGATAGCTGGAAGGGCTTGGATCCTAAAAAGGGACTTTGTTAGACTCGCCTTAATCTTATTGCTACATTCGGACTTTAAGATTGCATGGTGTCACGAACTTGGTATATTACTAAGTCAGTCTCCCCCTCAAATGCTAGAAATAAAGCTAGCAGAAGTTAGTAAAGATAAAGGATAAAATAAGAACAAGAATGAAGAAACTTGGAGAATGCTTCTATTGCTCAAGAAAGCTTTTATAAGACAATGACTAAGAACTTCTATGCATGCTACAAATAAATTCCCTTGGATGTTTGTAGCATTTCACCTCCTCAATGGATGTCTATGATTCATTTGATCAAAGGGCTCACAATCACCATTTAAAATTCTCTACATATTTTTTGTACATTATGTACATATCTATAATATTCTACAAGCTTCTATAATGTTCTATATTGTTCCACAATGTTCCATAAGCTTCCACAAGCTTCCATAGTCTTCTACCATGTTTTAGAAGCTTCCAAGGTCCTTTATAAGCTTCTACCATATTCCAAAAGCTTTCAGAATCTTCCTGAAGATTCCAACATGCTCTAAAAGACTCTTTTGGACTCAAACCTCATCTTGTGGGCTTTAAAACATGCAAAACGTGGCATTCTCCCCCACTCATTCTAGCGATGCCCTCGTCGCGTCCTCCTTGTAGGCTACGATCATATCCTTGTAGTCCCATAATATGAGCTCATGCTCTCATCTCGACTCACTCCCTTTTATTTCACAAAGTACTCCACATAGCTTATATGGAAACCCCTCCTCGGTATAACATAATGCCCAAAAATTACCTTTACCTCGCGTTCATAAGAAGTAGTGATGGTCATGGGTGCTCTCCTCGACTCACCCCTACTTGGCTCCTCTTTATCAATATGATATGACTTTAATAAGCTCACATGAAAAATTATATGCATCTCCAAATGTGAAGGTAATGTCAAATGATAGGCTAACTTGCCAACCCTTTTTTCTATGGGAAAAAGACCCTCGTATTGCCTTACTAGCCCCTTGTGCACCTTGGCGAACATTCAGCTTTGATGGGGAAGGAGCTTCACCATTACTAAGTATCCTTCCTCAAACTCCAAGTGTCTACTCTTGGTATTGACCCATTTCTTCATTCGCTTGGTAGCTCTTACCAAGTATAAGCGTGCTATGTCGATTATTTCATACCAACCTTTAGCAAACTTGAATGCTATAGGACTCGGACCCTTATACCCAATTGCCAAAGTATGAGGAGTCATTGATTGTTGCCCCGTGGCGATCTCAAATGGACTAGCTCCCGTCGACTCACGCTTTTCCAAATTATATGAAAATTGGGCAACATCAAGTAACTTTGCCTAATCATGTTGATCGACACTCACATAATGCCTCAAAATTACCCCAATAATGCATTCACCCTCTTAGTTTAGTCATCGGTTTGAGGATAACAGCTTATAGAGAAGTTGAACTTGGACCTCAATAACTTAAACAGCTCCATCCAAACCTCCCGGTGAAGCGAATATCTCGATTGCTCACTATCGTCTTTGGTATGCCCCAATACTTCACCACATTTCAAAAGAATAGGCATGTCACATCCTCGGTTGTGAATTTTGTAAGCACTGGGATGAACACTCCATACTTGCTAAATCGATCCACCACTACCATGATGTTGTTACATCCCTCAAATTTTGGTAGGCATGTGATTAAATCCATTAAAATACTCTCCCAAGGCTTCTCTGGAACGGGCAATATGTAACACCTTAATACCCTCTAGGAGGATATATGGATGACACACAAAACAAACCTAAAACAAACCAAAACATTTCAATAATTCCCAGAAAATAAGGCAAACATACATCATATTTCATATGTCATTGAGTTATAAAGAGGACACAATATACACATTGTATTTATCAATTCCATGCCTTAAAATCAAACCCATCTTATGTTATAGATATTACAGGTCATTTACACAAACTACAAAAAATGTCTCATAATATTGAATATAACTCAAAGTTTAAGGACAAAATCTCCCAAAACATAATACATCCTTCTTTGGCCATTATCATTGTCCTAGCCTTAACCTTTTTTATTAAGACCTACATGGAGGAAAAAAACTACCTTACTAAGCATATAGCTTAATGGGAAATTAAATAAAGCAAGATATAAGTTCGTCTAACATTTACATGCAAATGAATCATGAGATATAGCAATCTTTGAATATTCAAACCAGAGAGTAATCTGCCTATCAATTGCATCAAAACAAAAAAATCAAAATACATACAGAATTGCTTGCTAATCTTTTCAGAAGTGAGTAACGAGAACAGAATAGAAGATACCTATGATTAGTATCAACAGAAATATAAGAGATTTAAGTCTCTAAAATAGAAGACACCGGAGTGTCTAAGAACAGAAATAGTTGCAGACCTTTTTAAGCATGTCTATTTACCCACAATTAGGACTTGGCAGGTTAAAGCAAATCATATCACATTTCAGAGCCACATGTAAGAGAAATAATGCATAACATATAAAGTTATTCCCTCATGCTCAAATTGAAAACGTTCATTCACGCCCGACCAAACTCAATATGTCTTATGAATATAAGTTTTTGTAATAATGCATCAATGAAAGCATTTAAGTAATTACTCATTATAAGCATAACTCTCATTTTACCCTAATAACTAGGTTTGCTAAATTGCAGTGATATCTGAAAGAGATTTAGAGGAGATTCAGTAGCATTTGGGTAAGGAAAAATTCATGTTTGGACTAAAAATGGGGGTGATGCATGACTGTACCTGATTTCTAGCTTTTCTTAGGGTAGATTTTCAGGTCAGTTATGTATGGTTTTTCTGACATATAAACTGAGGTTTTTAGGCAATATGTTCTTTTAAACAAAATTTTCTCTATGTTTTAAGTTTCTAGTGACGTAAAGTTAATGCAATTTGGTTCATTATTCCGAGAGTTATACCTAAAATACTACAAACTATTCTCAAACAGGGACAATAACTAGAACTCAACTTCAAGCCAAACTTCAAAATGCTTGGAGACAGAAATCAAATTCAATTCCTTTATGAAAGTTGTAGAAATATGTATTTAGTTTAATCTCCAATTAAAATCATCCCATTTAGATATCTACAGGTCAAGGTATGGCTAAAATATCGATGTTTGTTTAGTGGAACCACTCCATCTAATGAGGTATACACTATAATTAACTCACTTCAGTTTTAGTATGCAAAAGTAACGCCAAAGACACATGCAAATGAACCCGCAACATCCCATTTTCACCTAGGATACTTCTCTTAACAAAACCATTTACGTTACACTAAAGAAAACCTAGCAACATGTCAAAATTTTCATACCTTTGAAAGGAGTATTTCAAAACCCTTATTCTTCACTCCAATTGCTTGCCTTCTTTGGTATTCTTCTCTTCTACACATAACATAGCCATTCACTAATCATTTCCAACAATCACAAATACATAACAAAGCCCTATCTGAAGAGGAGATGAGAAAGGAGCTAAATTTCACACCAAAACATGCAATTAACATACGTTAACTTCAAACGCACAAAGGGATTTAACAAGATGATGGATGGAGGGAGAAAAGCTCAATCTTCTGTAGATTTTTGTGTTTACCGATCCTTCCCCTTCTTTATTTGCATGTTTTTAGACAAAGGTACGGATGGGTGATATGCCATTTGCCAAATGGCTAAGCGTTATGGTGTAGGAGATATGACAAATGGTTCCATCCTATTGGTTTCTTTCATTAATAACAAAAATGACCACGCCTTTGTCTTATCCTATGAAATTGCATTCCATCTGAATACATTTAGCAATTTAGTCCATGATTAATGTATCTTTATGCATTTATAACATAATTAACATAAATTACCGAAATACCCCATAATTCTGTTAATATCGATTATGTCTCAAACTAAACACTCACTTTCCTAATCGTTAACACCTATTACATATACTTTCATGCAAGAAACGTGTCTACTAGGGTATATTTTTGGGCCTCACATAATGGCTCTAACAAACCAACTGGTCTATTTTGCTCCACCTTGTCTTATTGGCACATAAGATAAGTCTTCACATATAACTCGATATCATCGCGCATTTAGGGCTAATAGTAAACACGTTCAATGAGTGCCAACGAGCGATGTACACCAGGATGTCCCGCCCAATGACGCTCCTTAATGATTTCCTTTCTTAACCCATGCCACTTTGGCATGTACACACGATCGCCTTTGGTTATGAGCACCCCATCTTTAAGCCAAAATTGGTGTGTCTTCCCCCTACTGGCCAACTCCATCAAACTCTTGGTTTGTGGGTCATGCTCCAGTCCCTCCTTGATACGGTCCACCAAAGGAAAACTTGGACTTGTGATGGCGGCTAGCTCGACCTTCCTACTAAGCATATTGACCACCATATTAGCCTTGCCCGACTTATACTCCATCACAAAATTGAACTCCGCCAAGAAAGCTTGTCACCTAACTTACTTGGGCGTTAACTTCTTTTGGTTGAGGAAGTAACTTTGGCAACATTGCCAGTCATGACCACGAACTTGGAGCCTAACAAGTAATGCCTCCAAGTTTGCAAGCAATGCACCACCACGGTAATCTCCTTCTCTTGGACCGTATAGTGACGCTCAGTATCATTTAGCTTATGACTCTCATAAGAAATCAAATGACCATCCTACATTAAAACACCACCAAGTGCAAAATCAGAAGCATTAGTATGTACCTCATATGCCCAAAATCAGAAGCATTAGTATGTACCTCATATGCCTTGGTGTAATCGGGAAGGGCCACACTAGTTCTTCCATCATCACTTGCTTCAATGCTTCAAATGCTAATTGACACTTAGCATCCCAAGCGCAAACTCTATTCTTCTTTAATAGATCAGTGAGTGGAGATGCAAGGGAGGAATAACCTTTGATGAACTTTTAGTAGTAATTGAAAAAGCCAAGAAAGAAACACAACTCAGACACCTTCTTTGGTGGCTCCTAATTATGGATGACTTGCACTTTGGACTTGTCCATCCTCAGCTTGCTTCCTCCCACAATGTGCCCCAAGAACATGACTTCATGTTGTGCAAAAGCACATTTCTCCCTGTTCACGTATAGTTTGTTTTCCCTTAAAACTTGGAAAACTTGTCGTAAGTGCATAACATGCTCTTCTAATGTTCTACTATATACCACAATATCATTTAAATACACCGCATTAAATTTGTTAAAGAAGGGTTGCAACACTTGATTCATGAGGGTGCAAAATGTGGCAGGTGCATTTGTGAGTCCAAAAGGCATGACTAAAAACTCAAAGGAATTATACCTTATCACACATGTTGTCTTTGGCTCATCTCCATTCGTAATCCTCACTTGATAATAGCTCGATCTTAAATCAAGCTGGGAAAACCATCATGCCTCTCTAAGTTGATCAAACAAGCCGGTAATCAACGAGATGGGATAATTGCTCTTCACAGTGATTTTATTGACCTATAGTCAATGTATAAACGGAGTGACCCATCGTGCTTCTTTTGGAAAAGCACAAGTACACCATATGGAGCTTTTGATATTTGGATATAGCCATGGATCCTTAATTCCTTAAGCTCAGGAGGCGCCATTCGATAGGGTATCTGAAGAAATCACACGTTAATATATTGAGAAACAATAATGATCAAGATACACAAGAAGGGGGGGGGGGGTTGAATTGTGTTACACTTTTTTTATCCCCTTTAAAATTTTTTTTACTGTTTCTTTCAGAAACTTATCGTAAATCAATTTGTAACTAGTTTGAAAACTTTGTTAATATGAAAACTACAATATAAGTAAGATGAGAGTTTTGAGAGGAAAGACACAGCAATTTATCCTGGTTCACCCCAAACCGTGGGCTACGTCCAGTCCTCAGAGTTCCTT
>JANZLX010000006.1:32236733-32262740 GCA_025531955.1 Erythroxylum orinocense | reverse complement strand
CTTTCAACAAAAGCTACGATTTTCATGAAGAGCATTTTCTCAAATTCTAACCAAATCAAAAAGTCAACTCTCTACTCTAAAAAGTCAAACTTTTCTAATTTAACAACTTTTTTACGCTTTTTCTCTTTATTTCTTAATTTCAACTTCCAATTCAATAAACTCATTTACTTAAATTTTCATAACCCAAACAAATCGACTTGAATGTCAAAGCCATCAAAACGAACTGATTCTTTTTCTCATTGATTTTCTTAAAGCTCAAATTCATCTATAACACAATTCATATACAAAAACATTAATTTTGTTTTATTTTAATATTTCTAATTTTCACTAAAAATTCGAGGTCCAACAAATCAGATCAAGAAGAAGTAAGGAAAGATGAATATAAAATAACTGTCTCACTTACCAGTTTGGTTGAGGAACAATACCTTCATCGCCACTTAAGGAATCAACCCTAATTAGGAAAGATGATAGGTAGTGAGAAGAAGAGGAGATGGGAATTATCCTCTTTAATCGAGACCCCTTAAGCAACCAAGAAACGTGGTCGTGTAGTAAGTGTAGGGACCTAGAAACGAAGTCGTTTTGTTAAGAATGTAGTTACTAGTTATTGGTTGGCTTTAACAAAGGAGTATAACTCCGAAGGTTGTAAAATTATCCTCTGACTCATTTTCAATATATTTACTCCAATTAGTTTTTTCAAAAAAATAAAACTGGCTAAAGATTGAATACAATTAAAGAATTTGAAATATGATTGAAAGAGATTGTCACACCCATAGACAAATTTAAAGTTATATTAAAAAAAAGATTATTAAATGAAAATGAATTGATTCATTTAATTAATAAAAATTGATTGATTAATTAATAAATTAATCAGTTTTTAATAAAAAGACTAATCGACCGAACCGGTTAAGTTTTTTAATCATTGCTAAGAACGATGTATAAGTGGTCGAAGAACAAGGTCTTGAGCATTTTTTAATATAAAAAATTATAGTTTGAGTGAAATTAAAAATAATTAAAAAAAATAGAGATATATCCACTACTTTTTGACTCGTCAATTAATTTATATAAAATACATATTAATTGTTCTTCATACTAAAAATTTAATTAAAATTTACTTAAAATAATAATTTAAATATTTCATTGTTATTTAGAGAGAAAAAAAATTAAGAACTATAGTCTTTTATCTCCATGTTTCAAACGGAGGATTGACTACATGCCATAAAGGGGATTGAAAGTAAACATTTGGAAGAGAGACTGAGTCGTCCGTCGTTAAGAAATGCAACTTATAATTTTCTTCTATTTATCAGACTATAAATATGTATGTAAAGTAAAGTATGGTTAAAGCCGATATTGAGACTTTCTTCTTAATTTTAGTCAAACGTTGATGATTAAACAACACAAAAACATTATAATAATTGATTATTCAATAGTCAAGTGCCAACATTACAATCATTGATTACTCAATAGTCATGTGCTAAACATTCAAACAGAAGCAAGGTCATGATAGGCCTTAAATGTTGTCTAATCAATCGAATAAGTTCTGATTCATCTTATTTGGTCAGTTTAATCGTAAAAAGATTTGAACCGTTTAATTTTTCAATTTTATTTTTAACTTTTCGATTTTATTTACTTTAATAATTTTTGTTATTAAAAATTGATCAACTTATTAATTAACATATTTTTATCAGCTAAAATAAATCAATTAATTTTCTTTTAATAATATCTTTTTTAATTAAACTTAAAATTTTTCGATTAGTAAGGACAATATCTTTAAATTAATTTTAAATTCTTTTTTTTTTCAATTTTTAGCCGATTTTATTGTATTTGATGAATCTTTTAAACTTTAAAACTCTTGTCTTACCGGTTCAACTTTCTATCCGATTTTTAAAACATTAAACTTTACAAAAACACATCATGTTGTTTTCTTAAGACCCGGAGATAAATTAAATTGAAGCAAACTCATCTACAATTATAATTAATCATTTTAATGATTTCAAACATGAGATAACTAATAAAGTTGCTCCTTTATAACTATTTTACAAAGAACTCTGGAGTAACTAACTGATGAAGTTGCTCATTTCTAATAATAAGATCACATGTTTAAGTTACACAAATAATCTCTTTGTAAAAATATAAAGAAAAAGTTTGGTACATTATGACCCACTCCAGATCTCTGCAAAGTAGAAAATTTTGCGTTCCGGATATGTTAATACATTTGAATTTATGATGTTTCATTGATAAATAATTTTTGCATATATTTATATTTTTATCAAGAAAAGATTACGGAAAAGTTCCACTTATTACTAAAAAAGTTGGATATGTACCGAAAAAAAGGTGCCTAAGAGATCAAATTAAAAGATGACGTTTAGATTGACAAGATCGAAGATAAGTCTTTTAATACCCCTTTAAGAACATACAGACAAATAAAAGAAATAACCTATTTAATCAGAAGGAACTTCTATATTGGTTAATAGTTGATCTTGTCTTCACTTTCTTACCTACCTATAATTCTCCAACACCCCCATGAATCTACACGTAGAGCCTCCGTATTTGTCAGACGGTCTTTGATAATCTTGGCAAATAATCAAACATTCTTTTCAACAAAAATATTGAGGAAAATAGTAAATAATGATAGCTATTAAATTTTAAAACTATAAATATTTTTTTCATAAAATATATGTTATGTTATAGTAATTATCACCTATAATTATCAACTAATGAACACGTAATTGATTTATTTCTTAATAAAATACAATCATTAAAAAACTCGAACGGTTTAGCCAGATCAACCACAAAATCTTGAGCTGTCTTTTAATTTTTCTTTTTGGTTTATTTTAATAACTCTTTTTTAATTAATTTATCAATTTTTATTAATTAATAAGTTCTTATAAATCAATATAAATCAATTAATTTTTATTTAATGATCTCTTTAGTTTTATTAAATCTTAGTTGAATTTTTTAAATCTTAAACTTATGTTTTATTCCCAATTCAATTTTTAAGACATTGTTAATAATGCTATAAATATTATTTTTTAAAAATAAATGCTATTTACTTGTAATTATCACTTATAATTATTAAATAATCAACATGTAATTAAGTATTTCAAATAAATTAGTGTATAAATTAATAATTCAAATGTATAATGGTAGATGTAATTCAATTCATCGATAATAAATTCAATCATATAACACAAATTGTGCAGGTGAGGTTGATCTTTTATGAAGTTTGAAGTCATAGGTACAGCTTGTCAATTATTAACTGATCATCTCCTACTAAAGCTACCTTAAATAGAAAAATTTGTGCTTGTAATTTAGGCTGCGTGATTGATAGAACAACTAATTTCCAATACCATCATGAAAATAAATATCAGAAGAGAACCAAGTAACCTTTTTCAGCAACTAAATTCCAATATCATCGTCAAAATCCTATCAAAGGAGAACAAGTAACCTTCTGGCTGCTAGATTAAGCAAGATGATTAGAATCTAATAAGCTAGCTAATCCGGTAATGTGAGAACATAAAGGACGCGGCCGATCACCAGAGTCATCAGGCATTGCTTACACTGCCAAGCAAGCTTCACCTACACCTGTACCTCGATCGTGCACACAAAAAGATAATTCAGATATATATCACACCACTTCTTTGAACGGTGAAACAACTATTTAGAAATCTCCACTTTTGCCAAGATTGAGACATCCACTAATGAAAATTTGCTAAATTTACCTCCCAGGCTTAGCTTTGTATTCATATACACATTGAGAAGATCCTAACACCTGTTGCAAAATCGATCTGTCAAAAGTGATAATTGAATACAATTGAATTGATTAAAAGAAGAGAGAAAAATCCCAGATAGATTGGGTACAATTGTGCCAACTGCATTTGGGGACAACTAAAACTATATATTATAAATCTTCACGATATCTCAACTAATGACGACAACAAATTAATACCTCTTGTAAAGTACTTTGTATGAAGGTAGGTTGAACAGTTCATAAGACATGATATGGTTAAATTATAGCTTCATTAGACTGTGTTTCTGTGCTATATATCAATAAAAACATGAATTATTAAGATATTAAATTGTGTTAAGCTAGGTCGAATTGGTATTGTATTTTTTAGTAATTAAATCCTTAAACCTGAATTTTGCCCCGCCTCCTATAATTAGCAAATGTGGAAATAGATGAGATTTACTTCGTAATGGAACCTTTATGAGGGTTTATAGTAGAAAATGAGAAGGGAACAAAAAGCATATTGGTCTCATTGTTTCATTCATGCATACAACCACTAGTATCAACTGAAAAAATCCAACAAAAATCGTTGGACCAAGAAAACAACATCAATCATTAGATTAATCAAGATCGTGATAGATTAATTAAACAACGTTAATATAAGTAACTAGATTGCATAATCAATTCGAATCAAGTGAAGATACGGTTAACATATCTTATCCTGAGGTTTGCTCTATATCCTAATCTTCACCTACCACACTTGGGAACCGCATTTCATATAATAAAATCACTATGCAAGCCTAGAAAACTGTTGTATATGGTCGCATTACCGTACCTGTTGCGTCTAAAGTTTTGTGTTCGACCCTTTAGAACGTCGTATCAACGGTCTTATAATGCCATGGAAGAAGGGGAAGTGGGACTAAAAAGGACGGTGTGACATCAACTTATGGCACAGCTCACAAGTAGATGCGTATAAACAATTGTGATGAGACCGGGATCAGGCAAAAGCAAGCTCCACGGGCAGCTAGACGAAGAAGTTGAGTCTGAAACTCTTTGGTCACGCGTGCCAGTCAAAAGAAGCTCAAAAGTAATGGATACACAGATCGCAACAAATCACTTAGTTAAGTACAAAAAGATTCGAAGACGGTAATGTTTGATGTAAGGGTGGGTTTGTGTAGCTGTTGGCTCTTGCTATTGCACCAATGTTCCATGCAGCGTAGGGTTTATGGCTTTCTAGCTACATGTTAATACGTTAATTTTTATGTTAGAACTGGGAGACCAAATTACTTAAGAAAAATTATTAAGTGTTTTTCTAATTAATTCATTTAATTAAATAAATTCATGAATTGAGAAATTTTTTGTATTATTTCATACTTTTATGCAATATTTTAAAAATTGGTTTGAAAATTAAATCAATAAACTAAGAGAGTTCAACCAATATTAAATCATTATAAATTGGGCTAAAAATTAAATAAAATTAAAGAATTTGAAATATTATTTAAAAATATTGTTTAAAGTTTAATTAAAAATGAGATTTTTAAATAAAAATTAATTAATTAATTAATTTTATAAAAATTAATTAGTTTACAAAAATTGATCAATTAATGAATAAATTAATTAGTTTTTAACAATAAGAGTCATTAAAGTACATCAAATTAATAGTAAGAATTATTAAAGTAAATCAAATCAAATTAAAAACCAAACTAAATTTTTACGATTGGATCGATCATACCAATTCATTTTTTAATTATTACTTTTATAAATAAGAATTAAAGATATATGAAATAATTTGATAAGAAAATTTCGATGCCTTATGTGTTTATAAAAATTATAATCTCATTATCCTAATCTCCAATTATATTTTATGATACTAAAGATATATTTTAAATTCCTTTTATGGAAGGTAAGATATATTTTAAATTCGTAAAGAATTGTATTAAAATTTTATATTTGAATTTAGTTAGTAACCTAAAGGTATAGAGAGTGATCTTTCTTTATACTTATTAAAAAAAAAGTATCCACAATTATCCAATTTAAAAATGATTCATTATTTATGAGTAGAGTTTTAATTTAGATTTCATATTTTTTTTTTCAATTTCATATTTTAAGTTGCAGTAGGATGGATCGTCACAGGATAAATTAAGAATATAGAAACCAAAGGGAATGGCAGTTCAGTTCAGCAGACCTTGTATTTTTGCTGGGTTCTAGTCCAGTTGAACCTTTGTAAGTACTATACCGATTCAATAGCAGATCGAGACACATTATCTAAATTCCAAGCAGAGTAAGAATCAGTTATAGAAGAGTATTCCCCTTGTGCTAGGTTTTTATAAATCAAAAGTGAACTTTTACATTTAAGTGATTTAGCAGTAAAACTGTTATAAATTATATATATATATATATAGGAAAAGTCTTGGACTCTCAGGTGAACAACCTAGTAAAAATTTTGCTGAACCTAAGTTCGGAGAAGTCTGGTAGTTTATGGTCTTACCGATAACTAATATAGAAGTTGTTTCCGAGAAGATGGTAACATATAATTACTAAATAATAATCATATATTTGGCCTATATGTAAATAACAAATGTAAAAAATGTATCCTTTTCTTATGTAACAAATTATATGCTTGTCAAAGTATAATATTAGGTTATATCATATACAAGTTATGGTTGTATTAATTTGCTTAGTTCAATGAATTTTAATTGATTGTAATGATTATGTATTGGTTCGTCAAGTGTGATTAACCTAATTCAAAGCTTAATTATATCTCAGAACGCCATATTGCTTATGATTCGTTTAAAAGCAAAATGGGCGTTTTAAGCATTTCTCCCAATTGAAACATGTTTCTTGTCCATTACAAGCCCCAATCAACTTTGTTTATTTTACTTTATTTTTTGCGGTTGTCCTAAAGAAAGCTTTAGTGCTTTAAAAGCACTTTTGGGATGTGTAACGTATGTGATTTTTATCATGTATCTGGACAAAAATTGTTGATGAGTTGGTTATTATCACTTGGAGTTTGATGCGAGAGTTTGCCACTCGGTGCACGATTTTTTGGTACCACAAGCAATCATTTCAACCTTTTCCCCATGCAACAAACTCTATAAGTACGTCACGGCCTTTGTATTGCTATCCCATGGTTTATTGATCAAGAGAAATATATAGCTAGCTAGGGTTTCCACCTCCGTATTCCTCTTCCTTCGCCCTTGCAAAACCTTGTCATCGGAGGAAGTGGACCACCTCAGAAAACGAAAGATGGCCATGTTTTCCACTCAGAATCCATGGGTTTTTACATTTGGCCTTTTGGGTACATATTAAGAAAGCCTAGCTAAAATGATGTTCATGTTTATTCTCTTTTTACTTTATACCTAGCCAGTTGATGTCACCAAGTAATAAAGGGGAACGACATCATTCACTGTATTAACATGTCTGAGAAATACTTTCTGACAAGTTTTTTATTTTTTCCTCTTTACTTTGCAGGTAACTTGGTATCTTTTGTAGTTTTTCTGGCACCAATGTGAGTTAATATGTTGTTCCAATTGTTGTGGTTAGTTCATAGTTTATGAAGAACATTTGTGATCATTGCTTGGCCAAATCTTCTTTTGCAGACCAACATTCTTAAGAATCTGGAAGAAGAAATCAACAGAAGGGTTTCAGTCGACACCTTATGTTTTTGCAATGTTCAGTGCCATGCTTTGGCTCTACTATGCATTACATAAGTCCGATGCTTTTCTTCTCATCACTATCAACTCAGTGGGCTGTTTCATTGAGACCATTTACATTGCACTGTACATTACTTTTGCACCAAAGAAAGCTAAGGTAATGGATATGTTAAGACACCCATCTTTTTCTTTTGCTCCTCTTGTTACTTAGATATAACTATGATAATTTCCTGATGAACATATACTTTTGACTTGAATTGCAGAGGTTCACTTTACTATCACTTTTCTTGTTAAATTTTGTGGCGTTCGGCTTCATTCTTCTCATGACTGAATTATGCGTAAAAGCACCGAACCGAGTTACAGTTCTTGGATGGATTTGCGTGGTGCTTGCGATTAGTGTATTCGTTGCACCTTTAAGCATCATCGTAAGGATTTTAGAAAGAGTTCAACGCTTACTAAAAGCAAAATTTTAATATCAAACCACTTAAGCTTTTCTTTCTGATCTAATGTTCATAACAACACCCTGCAGAGACTTGTTATTCGAACAAGAAGCGTGGAGTTCATGCCGTTCTACCTATCATTTTTCCTGACACTAAGTGCTGTTATGTGGCTCTTCTATGGTCTCCTGCTAAAGGACTTCTACATTGCGGTAATTATACCTTTCTGTCTCAAAGATGATAGTATATATATATATATATACACACACACACAACTGAAGAAGCTCAGATGGTTTCTGAAACAACCTGATATGAACTGTTCTTTTTACAGATACCAAATATTCTAGGCTTTGTCTTCGGGATTCTTCAGATGTTGCTCTATGTTATCTACAAGTATTTCCTGACAGTACCTGTAGAGCCTAGTAATAAGCTACCTCAGACCCAGCTGGACATTGTAAAACCAAGCAAGACCACCGCGGATATTGAGGTTCAGCAAGCCGGAACTCCCCTACCGGACGGTGAAAAAGTTGCAGACCAAGCTGACTACCATGAGAACAAGCTTACAGATGTTTCATATGGGCAAGACCAGGTCATTCGATGTGAAGTTTAAACATGCATTTGGTCTCTATTATCTGTAACTTAATTACGATTCCTAATTTAGCATATATGTGTATATGCTTGATGGGTATATGGGTATATGCTTTGATGTAGTATTGTTATGGGTCAATAACAACACTTTGTGCATGTTGATTGAACTTCAGATATTGCCTCATTTTATTAATTTTAATTCCATTTTATCATATAAGATAACGTCACTAAGAGTGGACAAGATCAAAACGTAAAAATAAAGGAATTGTCAAATCGATTAAGTGGAGTGAGCTGAATCACGCATACCTGTGATGTTGGAAGCCACGAGGCTAGAAGGGAGCAATTTAATTGAGCTCTAATGATTAATTGAAACTTATTTCAAGGACAAGATTGCTTAATGATTGAGCTAAGGAGATAGACAATACATATATAATCTACACACTTAGGCATAATCTTTTTTTTTTTGGTTAGAAGAAGGTGACAAAATGGTATCCATAATTATCCTCATATTTTACAAGAAGTTCATAAACTATAGTGAATTATTCTTATACTGTTAGAGTATCCTATATTAACTAAATATAAAAATGTTAAAGAGTTTATAAGTGGTAAGAGTTGACTATCTAAATAAATAGTTCTAGTTATTTTAATAATTGTTGACTCAAGCTCAATTTTTATTAATAGGCTCTACACTCTGTCCTGTCCATACAATTTTTATTAAAAGACTCTACATTCGTTCATATTAAAAATTCAATATATACAGAACATAAAAATGAAGGAATTTAGTTTAGCAATTAAATGAATTTATTTCTATTATTTTAAAATTTAAATTATATAAAAATAAAAAGAGAGAAGGAAAAATATTTTTTTCCGAATTCAGATCTTCTATCTAGTTTTACTCTGTCTTATGAAATCTCAGCTATTTATTTTGCGGGTCCCACGCAGATCTCATGCGGATCTCACATGAATAGATAGCTGAGATTTATTGGACACACTAAGACATCTCCCCTCCAAATTCTATACATCTGGTTAGAGAGAGCTTCGCAATCATAATCAATACCAATAAATGAATTAGTTGAAAAACTAATCATACCTAATTAAACTTAATTAGTAACAACGTTTAAAATATGTTATCTTTTAATCTCCCTGCTCTGTTGCTTCCATGTCTGACCAAAATTACGGGTTCATAACCAAATTCCATTTGAACATAGGAACTGTCATGTCTGATTTGCTAACAGACAACGTCATCTGCGCCTAACGCATGCCTGGCTGATTTGGCCCAATTATTATTTCATCAAACCTTAATTTAGTATGGCTCGTGCATTTTAGCGCCCTCTCTGTTCTCTGTTTTGCTGTTTTCAGCATTCCTTGTGGAGTCCAGCAGGCTCGTATTAGCTAGATCTAGATAAGTTTAAGTACCAATTTCAAAGATGATATAAGAAGCATCAAATTTTAAAATTTCTAGTTTATTAATTTATAATATGTGTCTTGCGACCATATTCTCAAGGAAGGTAATAATGTGGCTGATATTTTAGCCAAAATGGGATAAGGTGCCCTTTTAGTTTTGGATGTCCCTTCCAAGCTCAGTCCTCGTGGCTCTTGTTGGTGACACTGTTGAGACTTTCTTTGAGAGAGAACATTAATAGGGCTTGACTCTCTGTTTTTTGTTTTTTTTCTTTGTCTTATTGTTTTCATTGTTTTAATTCTTCATTGCATAAAAAAATAAATACTATAATTCCATAATGATTTTTTGAGAAGCCCTTTTTTTTTGGACAGCGGAGACATTAAGAAACAGGTTAAAAGACTAAACCGATACGATACGTTGAACTGTAAAAATCTTGAATTGTGAATCTTTCAATTTTCTGGTTCGATTTATTTTAATAATTTTTATATTAAAAATTAATTAATTAATTAATCAGTTTTTGTTAATTAATAAATTTTTATAAGTTAAAATAAATGAATTAATTTTTATTAAGCAATATTTTTAATTAAAGTTTAAATTCTTTGATAGATAAGGACAATCTAATCACTTTTAATTATATTTTAAATTTTTTAGTTTTAATCAATTTTTAACCGATTTTATGACGATCTAGTACCATTTAAATCCTTCACTTTTAAACGTCAAATTTCTTGTCTTATCGGTTTAATTTCTAATTCAGTTTTTAAAATATTGCAAAAAAGATAAAAAAAAAAGTAATTTGGTGAAAGAAATATTACTGCAATTAAGTGCAATTTTTAATGCTTCAAATTAAAATTCTGAAAATAAGAAGAACACATTTTTAGTATAAAACATATGAATAGGAAAATCTTTGTTTCATACATGTATGACAATTATTGCTTTTCGAGTATAGGTAGTGTGAGTCCCTTTCAGAACTTTGAAGATTCCAAAATCAAAACCGAATGGGACTTATCTCCTGAAAAATCAAAAAACAGATGAATTATTTGCTCCATGATGTTTGTCAGTTTGTTTGATTCTCAACCATTCTTCTTGTCACCTATCACCATATGCGGCTAGTCGATTATTTCCTTCTCTTGTCCTTTAGATGCTACTTAGGGATCAATTAAAAGATTGATTGTCTAGGTTTTAATCTAAATCTTGAATAAAAACATATTAATTCAGTAATTATCTTTTTTTCAGAGTCACTTAAAATTTAGGAGATCATCTTTATTATTATATGTTGATGGTAAAATTTTTAAGTTTTTAGTGATTTGATGAGGAATAATGTTTAATTGACTTGAAAAAAAAGATAATTACTGGATTGTTGTCGCTGATATTGTTGTTATGTTATGAGAAATAGGGTCTAAGACCTTTTCTCTTATATTTAATTATTTAACTTATAAGGTACATAATTGATAATGAAATAAAAATATTATTAATTAATATCATATTATTTATAAATTAATTGGTAATTTAACAAGCTTTTAGTGTATTATAAATATAAATATTTATAAAGCACTCAACTCATGCAGACAAGAATTTTGAATATGTAGCCATTGTTAATTAGGAGGAAAGGAAGATACATAAAGATAGTCAATAACTTTGTTTTCAGGGTTTCAAAAAGACCATTGAGAAGATAGCTAATGACCGCATTCATCTAATGCTTTTTGACTAATTATGACCGTGTCATAACCAAAACCAGAAGAAAAAAGCTAAAAAGAAGAGATACATGGGTACTACCAGGACTTCTCATGGAGGCTAATGGGTTCTACTAGGTCAACAGAAGTGAAAAGTTGTTTCTTGTTCTGGTAAAGCCCCATATCGTCTACCACGAAGCCTGAGCTCTCTCGTCCACCGTTTGATTGCTTCTATCACACTAGAAGAGCAAAGATCCTCAGTCACACTCCACCACAAGTGCGATCAGACGTCAGAAAAGGGAGAGTTACTTTCAACTTTCAAGGCCACCAGGAACCCTACAAGAAATGAGCCAAGTGGGTTCTAGTTCTTTACCATTTTACCACTAGTCTATTTTGGCAATGCTCCTATTGCTATACTGCACCCTTTTTGCCTTTTTATGTTATATATAACAATAGTATCAATTGCCAATCAGTGTTAACGACTTAACTCAAGAGTTCTTGTCCTTTAATTTCGACATGTGTTGGAGTGCTTTTGCTTCTAAAAATATAATTATAAATATAATAAATTATGATAATGATTCACAATATATTAAACAAAGTCATTGAAACTGCAAAATATGAGTTGTAACCCTTAAACCACTTGGTGGCTGACACATCAGAAAGAGGCAGGTGGGGAGGGCTGGTACTTTGGAATGGAGTCCACAAGTAGAGCGACTTTGGTTAAAGGGTATTAATACCATCGACAAGAATAACCTAATCGATATCGATAGGTCATTACCTCTTAGAAAGCTTTTTGGATTATGTAAAAGAAAAAAGGTCCGTTAGGACCAACTGGAAAGGAACACTCCCATGTTGAGCTTTGGATTCTAACCACAATTCCATAGCCACTATCTATGACTGCTCCCAACCCTATTTAACGCGTACACACGGAATCGAAGAATTGAAAAGTTCGGATTTAAAGAAAGAAGAAGAAAATAGATTTGAATTAACTAAAATTAAATCTGATACGCAGGATTTTAAATTTACCTACTAGACCTTACGAAGAATTTATCTTGAGCAACCTAGATAACGGGTAAAAAAACAAACCAAAAAAGTTGTTTATGATCAAAATCACATCACAACCTGATTCAGTTGATAAATGATGTTCAATTCTTAAGTTGAAAAGAACAAGAGGGGTTTCTCCTCTCAAGATGGCTAGTGGCATACAAGAAATAATATGATCAAAAAGTTCTCTTTCCCTAAACCTAAAGATGGTATTTATACCTAGTTCAAACAATAAAAGACTTAGGCTAAATAATATATGGATGTCTAAAATAAATATAACTTAAAACAAGTTCAAATTAGAATAATAAAAAATATGCCTAAGTCTGATCCAATGCGCTCCCAAGTCTGATCATAGACGCGCCTCTTTTCTTGGGCTTAAATGATAATGCACAACCCAATACAATGGCCTTCAAGTCTCAAGTAAGTCCAATCCAAGAATTTGAGATAAATGAATCAATTTGGACCGTGACTCAGATAACTCAGATAACTCTCCTCCAATGAGCTTAGTGCGTTTCATCCTCTCCACAAATTAACCCACATGTACATAGAGAGCCTCTTCGAGTCTCTTGATCTTAGCTCTGGACATAGGTCTAACCAGGGACGGAGCCACAGTGGGGGCAAGTGGGGGCACTGCACCCACTGACTCCAAAACTTTTACATAAAAAATTATTAATTTAAATTTTTAACTCATAAAAAATCAAAATTTTGCCCCCACTGAATTTTTTTTGGCCTCCAGTGAAATTTTGCCCTCACTTAAAAAAATTTCTGAATCCGGCCCTGGGTCTAACTGGAATGACAAACTTGTCCCGTCACACGTATCATCTTGATGGTGATCATGCTCACATCACTATTGCTTCTTGGCACTGCTTCTTGCTTGCCTATATAAGTGTCTTAAAACCATCGCTTGTTTCTGCAAGACATTGGTTGATCAGTTTCTCTTAAGAACATTGCTTGAGAGATAAAGAGAGGGAGAGGATCGATCCTCATTAACTTGTAGATTGAGAATGGCTTTTTCATGGATGTTCGTTTTTGGTCTTCTAGGTAGATGCAGAGTCTCTCTTTGGTAGTTTCATGCATGCATGCTCTTATACCTATCCATTCTTTTATATACTGATTCAGATTATTTACTTTCCTTTTCCTTCTGTTATTCTTGTTCTTTAGGCAACCTTATCTCCTGTATGGTCTGCCTTGCTCCTGTGTAAGTTTACATCTTACACGAACATCTTTTTAACATTCTTCCTTATGAACTCACCAACTTACCAGCAATCGAATGCATTACAGGCCGACATTTTATGCGATTTACAAGAAGAAAACAAGCGAAGGGTTTCAATCTATTCCTTATGTGATTGCACTCTTTAGTGCTATGTTGTGGCTGTTCTATGCGATTTTCCAGAAAGATTGCACTCTTCTAATCACCATCAACTCATTCGCCTTTTGTATGGAGATAATCTACATCACTATCTACCTTATCTATGGCACTAAGAAGGACAAGGTATTCAAGAAAAGATCTCTTTTCTCCTACTCCTGGAAACTCGTTTAGGAGAATCAGTAAACTGATTCAAAGTAATCCGTTTATATGCAGATTATCACCTTGAAGCTTGTCCTCTTGCTCAACGTTTTTGGATTCGGTTTGATCAGTATTTTAACTCTTTCCCTTACCCATGGAGAAAAGCGCATAAAAGTTCTTGGGTGGATTAACATGATATTCTCCTTGTGTGTATTCGCTGCCCCTCTATGCATTTTGGTAAGAATGCCTCACAATAACACAACTTAGCTACAAAATTTTCAAGTTGATAACAAGGTTTTAACTCTCTTAATTTGATATTTTTCTGCAGAGAAAAGTTATAAAAACCAAGAGCGTGGAGTTCATGCCATTTTATCTATCCTTCTTCCTTACTCTGAGTGCAGTCATGTGGTTCTTCTTTGGGTATCTAAAGAGAGACCCTTATGTTGCTGTAAGTTCATACATAACTAAACAATATATGAAAACTTTCGATTCAATTACTGTTTTTTCATTAACATTTTTTATCCTTCTTATGCAGATTCCAAACATACTAGGCTTTGCGTTTGGTCTTGTGCAGATGGTACTTTATATGATTTATAAGAATAGTCCCAAGAAAATTGTCGAGGAAACAGATCCAAAGCATCAACAATTATCAGAAGTACACATTGTGGACGTGGCCAAGGTTAGTTCGACAATCTGCTCCGACCTAAATGCGGTGGTTCCTCAGCTGAACGATGACGGAAATGCAGTAGTAGTTGTCGAAGATGAGAAGGAAACCTGCATGCCAAACAAGCAAGATATGGCGGTCTATGTCATTGTCACAGTTTGATGGGGCGTGTGGTTCTAATTTGCATGTAAAATTGTATGTGATATGGTCTCTGTTTTATTACTTTTACGCGTAAAAGCTGCACTTCGTAAGCCTCTCTCAAGTTGTAGTGAAAAAGATTCAAAAGAGAGACACAAGCTCTTCCTCTAAATCTGCATGTAATTTAAGCTTACTTTCGATTAAATAAGAGTATTTATTGTTATTTAACAATCATATGATCAACTTATAGCATGACAATATATACGTAATCCTTCTGCCTGTGTTATATCGTTTCACGTAATTAGTATCAAATGATTGCGAGTTCTTAGGTGATCCCTAAGTATTGGTTTCATACTATTTTATTATGATTATATAATGTTTCTTTATCTTTAGTAACCTCACCTGACCTGCCATTGAAGCATATAATCTAGGACTGAAACACTCAACCCTATTGTCATGCAATAACATAAATTTTTTTTCAGTAATCATTAAAACTTTGTTGAGTTTGGTAACATGAAATATAAATGTTTCATTTTTAGATAAATATTATGCTATGAAATTAAAATAAATCATTTAGTATGAGAAGGGAATAAATCATTTATCAATTTGTCATTCAGTATTATAATGAGTATTTTCATAATTTTTGTGATCGCCGCCTTACGGAGTGGTCAAGTTGGTGGAGTGGAAGGCGTGAGCCAAAAGTTTTGTGTTAGAATCCTCCTACCTACGCTTTTTCAATCGAACCTGTTGTACAGGACTTGTCTAGTGCGGAATATTCGATTGAGTGATTTGTAGGCTACTGCGTCTATTCAAAATTTTACCCAATGCCCATCCAAAGAATAACAGCTACGAGTTTCTCCGTTTCCCAAAAAGAAAATTTTGATTACACAGATACTTTTTTTTTCCAACTCAAAATTTTAAAAACTATATAATAAATTACGAGACCGGTATATAATCAATATTTTTTATTTTTAAAAAAATACGTTTTTCGTTATTATTATTTTCAAGTAAAAAATTCATTTTACAATAACTATTAATCACATTATTTTTTCATAAATTATATACCACACAATCAAGTGGCTTATTAAAAAAAGAAATATAATTAATCTTAATAAAAAAGTACAGTTGAATTTGGTTAGAATTTTTTCACTTTTTAATGACATCTTACTAAAACTTTTTCTTATCATCAAATGACAAAGACTGCTAATAATGTAAAGCTTTTAGATGGAAATATAACTATTGAACATACGTGTTATTAGATCACCGATGCTCCATGACACCAATCACATTCATAGTTCACAGACAAAGTTGTAGAAATGACATTGACACACGTTGAGAGCTATAAGAATGCCACTTTAGAATATACTTGTTACCTTTGTTAGTCTCTCGATTAGCCATAAAGAGTAAAGAGTAGAGCACCACTGCGTCTTGTTATCTTCAGATCGATTAATGATGTCATTGGCTTTCCATTTGCTTCCTATCTTTAAAGGAACTCATATAAAGCAAATTGCACGTATACAGGATCATGTTGATGATCATAATGAACACAAGGATATAGTTGAATGCTTTATTTATAAAGAAATATTATCTTAAATTTTTAGTTAAGATATGATATTAGCAATTATTTATAAACTTATTTGGGTCTTGTACAATTTCAAAAAAATTTGCTCATAAATCTATATCTATAGATATATAGTTAGTTATATTCAAATATTTAGATCAAAATTGTCTTTTGGGTAGCCTATGAAAGGAGAAGGTTGGAATGCCAACAAATATCTATTATTGAATTCACCTGATCCGATAGAAGTAGTTGAATCCAAAATTTTTCATTATTTTTGTATCCGTAATAGTGCGAAAAAAAGGCTGGACTCGAAGTTGTTAAAAAATAATCGCATTGCATACATATAGATTTTTGAATGAATTTCTTTTGAAATTGTACTATATATATATATATATATAGATTTTTGAGTACTAGACACAAATAAGTTAATAAATAATTGCCAATAAAAGAATTTGTAAAATTTTTAAGTAATAAAATAATGTAAAAGTAAAAAATAAAATTTAAAATGAAGTGATAAATTAAATAAAAAATTGTTAATTATAAAATAATATATTTAAACACTTTATTTTAAATCATTTAAACATATATTTAAAGTTAATTTTATTTTTTACATAACACAAATTAACAATTTCTAAAAAAACTTAATCACATGTTTAATTAATTCGTTTTTAATTAAATTAAATTATCAACTAATATGGAGAATTATCTATCTATCTTCCTTTTGTTTGATAAAATTAAATTAATTGTGTAAAACTAATATGTGTAGGAACAAGATTAATTATTAGACTAAACTGGTGCATTGATTGATGACGAAGGGCGACAACATCTTTGATATGTATTTCTTAGGATAATGTGAAACGTACTTTTGTCAAGTCGTCTGGGGGAATTGCACAAGGATTGCATGCTCCTCTACTCGATCGCAAACTTGTAGCTTTGGACCACCACTAAGCCCTCGTGTTCTTGTGCTTTCCCTTTCCAATATATATTATCAACATCGAGCTGTAGTCTTCATGATCCTACAAAAGTTCCTAAGAACGCCTGAATGATCGATTCATCATGCTTTACTTTTCAAAGTGATGATTTCCAATTTGATGAGTATGAGATCTGTAATGCACGCAAGGTGTTAGGTAGATCTGTACCAGAAAGCTCTCAAGTTCTTACCGTGTAATTTTGATCGAAAGGCTTGAGTATAGATAATTTTCTCATTTATAATGTAATAAAAGAGTCAAATAATTTTTTTGAAGCTAAATTTTTATTATTTTTTGAAAGTTTTAATTTAGTTCTTAATTTAAGAGTGATTATAAAAGCATATAAATCGTTTAGTTTAGTAATTATCAAATTTTTAATTGAACTGTTAAAATCTTATAAATTATATAAATAAAATTACAATTAATTAGTTAGATAATAAATATTAATCAAAAAGGTCAGAAAATGTTGTGAACTACAATTGACATTGGATTTTTGGGAAAATTAGGGTTTGTTTTTGCATTGGAGATGTAATCAATTGTGTTTTTTATACTATAGATAACATTAGAAATTAAGGCCTAATCTGCAATTAGTTATCCAAATGATCGCCTTAAGTGAGATCACCTAGCCAATCCTATCCATCATTTTTTGAAAAGGGTCATGCAAATCTTCTATCCAAAGGGAAAAAACCATGACGTTGGCAGAACAAAAGGATGGAACTTTACACTTATATATAATTAACATATTCTTTAATCCCATTTTATAGGGTACATTACTTGTAATGATACGGTTGAGGCGAGAAAAAGGAAAGAAAAGAAGAGATGACATGAGACTTGTTAATTAGATGAGTGAACCAAGTGGTAGATCCCCTTCTTTAGATGGTGGACACAGGTGAAGCTTAGCAGCATATATAGTACGAGCCTTGTCGTTTTAGGACAAAAATAAGCTAATTAATCCTGGATCAACATGACAAATGTATGTACATAGTATATATGTACCCCACATTTCTCTTTAGTTAACAGGAAGTTAGCTAAAAATGGAGAATATGTGTGCATGCTTGATGCCGTACAGTACTACTTTAATGGCCTTCTAGGGTTTCGCCAACTAGCAATGTTCCTTAATCTGAATGTTTCACCAACTGGGTCACAAAGTTGAGTAGCTATACAGCAGGAACAGTTGGTTAACTGGTAGGAGATGAGACAGTAAAAGGTGGCTTAGACATTTTCTTTGTTGGATCTTACTCAGTTGATGAGATGCTTTGCCATTCTCTACTAAGCCTAAGAATATAATCTCACAATACAATCTAATTCTATCAGCTGTGTCAACTGTTCGTAAGATAACTTCCTAAAACAAGAAAGCAAAGACAATGTCCTGCTAAATCTCAATAGTGGAGTATATGTAGATTCTTATTGTATTTGTCAATTGATTATAAAGTAAACCTGAATCATCCATTCCTTTATTTAAGTATTTAATAATAAATTTTGGGAACACTTAAAAAATTTACAAATTATTGCTCCAAATAAGTTATTTAAACTTTAAAATTCATGAAACTCAAACTCAAGTTCTTATTTTTGTTTTCTTTAGTTTTTGGATATTTTGATGCTAAAGTATGTGTACGAGTCCAATTATTTGGACAAAATTGAATTTGCAAATTTCTTGTTTTGATTAATGCAAACTACTTTCTATTTTATTTCTCAATATTAATTAATAAGACTAACAAATTGGCAATATAAAAGAGAAAAGTGTCCAACTTTTGAGAGGATAACCCCATCTCCCGTCATCCTTGGCACCAACTTGTTCCTACTTTCGTGCCATGTGTACCATAAAAGAAAGAAAGCAAACTCTATCCATGGTTTGCATATCATCAATTGTGGTCTTATTGCTACACAAAAGATGGCAATAATTAATCTCATAGGTGTCTAAATAATGAGGTAACTTGTTGGTATCTCTAGTTCAGGGCACTTCAACCAAATCGCTTCCAACCCTTTTCAGAGAGTTGGGGTGGCACTTAATTGCTAATAGAAACAGTTCTTGGTTGTGATCACAGCACTTTCAAGTACTACACACTGATAATATTTGAACAAATATTCCTTTAGACGAGATTATATGGGGTTTGGCTATGCGGGAATTTTTCTTCATTAATTAGAGGAGCTTAGTTTTTGTTTGAGACAACCAGCACATACAGGCACTAGCAATGTTTAACCTATATAATGTATAGTTTTATCAGATGAACCTTATCTCCAATACCATTGTATGAATTCCTCTTTTGTGGATTATTGTTTGAATTATAATTTCCAAACTGAATGAAAATTAAAAAAAAACACACAATTTTCTTCTTATTTATATTAATTATTTTCATTAAGATGCTATGGATAAGTTGGGGTAAGGATTGTCGATCTTAGAAAGTCATATACACAACCTTTCTTTTGTATTTTTACAAAGAAAGTATTTATATGACTTAAACCTATAATATGTTGATTACAAATGAACAACTTTACATATTAATCATTTAGTAGATTTGGTTCATAAAAGAGGTTATCAAATGAACAACTTTACATATTAATCATTTAGTAGATTTGGTTCATAAAAAGGTAACCTCTGTGAGATTCATAATTAAATGCATGCAGAGCATGACAACAGGAGATAACAAATAATTGCCTACCTTTTGTGCTTGCGTTAAGCTTTTCTCTTTTTAGCTCATATATTCATAAGCATTCTCATCCCTAGTTACAATCATGATAACTTTAAAAAATGTTGAAGCAAATGTTTTGTGCATATTAAGCTTTATATACATGGTTGCAGCATAGTTAATTTGTAAAAAATTACATGGTCATCATAATATTAGGCATCAAACGAGTTTTTGAACAACTTCAAGAAAAACAACCCATAGCTCCCCTGCAAATGGAGCTTCTGCATTTAACCATAAAACACGTATTAAGTAAGCTAATGCTGCAAGTAACATCAATCATTTGCAAGAATCACAAGTTTATCTACTGACTAATCCAGATTAGTTGCGCAACTTTTTGTCTCTAATCCAAATTAATTGTCGTAGCTTTCATCTCCATTGAGCTAGTGGCTGATGCAAGGCTTATGCTCCATGGCATGATAGATGAAGAGGACCTGACTACTTTTTAATACTTTATGATCAAAGCAAGCCGCTAATCAACACAAAAAGTGGACGTCTAGATAATAAGTTTACTTTTAAAAATGTTGGTATCATCAGCATTTTAAAGATATTCGACATCCCATTGTACCGCATGGGCTAAACATATACATCTTTTCAATCAATCCTTCAAAACCAAAGCAAAAGTTGAGGTGCATATCTAACCAGGTCTTAGTTTCCTGCAAAACCAAGACTTCTTCTACATTTAACAATTGGCATGAAAAAACCGTTTATATTTTCCCAGTAAGTATGGACCACTACGGATGCATCATAACTCTATCCTTCTTTCAAAATAAACAAAACATTCTATTAAAAGTTCAACAATTGGCATGAGAAACGATTGACAAATGCATTCGATTACAAAGACTTGCTTGATAATATCCGTACAGATTATACACATACACTCACTTTGCCGGTATGTAAGGAAGTAGAGACTATAAACGTAATTTCAGTCTTCTGTTATAGGTTGAAGAAATATATAAAACTGCATTTTTTTTATTGACAACAAGAAAAAGGGACAATAACATTATCATGAAAGTGTTAGGAAACTTTGGAAGCACAAGCTTTTGGTTTTAATAAGTGAATATGAATGGGGAAAAGGAAATAAGAGGAGGAAGAAGGTACAAACTACGATATAGTTGCCCAATTTGGATAAGGACATTTATAAACCCATCCAGGTCCAGAATATTGCACACAATGAAGCCATAAACCTTCTTCAAGCTCATCATATCTACAAGAAACGAAAACAAAACTCAGAAGCGAGTATATGCACACATTTTACATGAAAATGCAACACGCAATCAGATAAAAGTCAACTGGAACCAACAATACCACGATTCAGGTGTAAGCAACTAATGAGATTATGGTAAAACAACCACCAATTTATTAATACAATTGTGCCCCCACCTCTAACCACAAACACTATAAGCAGAAGATAAATGACTAAGTGGACATGATGCAATTTGGAATGTTAACACAGATATGGAAAGAAGCTATAAGGCAAGCGAATTGACTGTATATGTGTTATAGTAAGTGTTAATTTCAAATAAGAAAAAAAAAAAGAGGCAACAATATCATGAATTTATATTGCCCACTTTGTCAGCAGGGAAGTATGAAATTTCATCTTTGGCAACAGCAACTAAAATGTCAACTTGAGCAAGATTTCAAAAAATCCTTGGGTTATGGTTTATTAGAAACTGCACATAATTCACTAAATTGTGTTGCAGTCTGTAAGTAATTTAGTGCAGACTGCAGCCATTATACCATAATAGCATCACACATGTTACAGCACAAATCCACATTTATAGTAAGCATAAGTGAAACTTGACAAATATGCATCCTACCAAAAGTACCATCACAGGTTGAAGTCTCACCCTTTTGGAGCCAAATTTGGACAATTTGTGCACATTGGATCAATGCTGAAATCTTCCTCACAATTTTCTTCACGTTTACATAAATTATTTCCTGATGGAGGAGAACTGCTAGAATTGAAAGCAGCTCTATCAGCAGTCCTCCCACTAGTGGAGCGGTTCTGAACATGTTCAGAGAGATAAAGATTGTCGTTGGCTATTGGATGTCCCGAATACTGTAAATGAGCTCGAATCTAAGGGGGGCGAGAGAGAGAAACAGATTGATTAACACACGTTATAATTTCACCATATTCATCAGTAAAATGGGTGTCAACACAATCTCATTTATGAGTTTACATGAAAAGAAGAAAAAGGAGATGATTTAAACTGTGGCATGTAAATGTCATATACCCAAAGAAGATGGATCCTAAGTTACGATACGACAAGGGAAAAAAATGGGTAAATCTTCTTACCGATAATGAATAAAGGGCATTGTTAACATTAAAGGCAAGAAGTTTAGCGAGAAGAAGAAAAATTGACCAATAAAGATGAATCCAATAAATCAGTAGGCTTAAATTAAGTCATTTAACATGTTTGAATTTTCAAGAAGAGCACCTGTATGTATCGAAAAATACAAAATGACAAATTGTCATGTCAAGAAAGGATGAAAATCCAAAGAATACTAAAAAGCTGGACTCATTTGTGTTCCAAAACAAAGAGGGTTTAGACATATAAGAATTTATTATCTTGGGATTCTGAATGAGCAACTACTCTGCTGCTATAGCTCCTCTTCGGCTAGCATGGTTTCTCATTGGCTTGTATGAGGCTCAATTAGTCATTAACCATTTAGCCCTTGTATATTCCTCAAGACTTCTACAATTTGCTACCACTACTCATCAAGAACACCCATCGTTCTTTCCCAAAGATGAAATTTATTTTAAAAGATAAGAGCCAATATTAGCAAAAAGCAACAAAAACCAAAAAGAAATTTCAAATCAAGGCTTCTCCTTTCCATATGACGTAAGGGTTTCTACTGAAGCCCTTAAAATATGTATTTCTAACAGCAATTTCTTGTTCAGAAGTTCCCTTACTTGATGAGTTCGGCCAGTGACTGGTTTACATAACACGATGCTATGAGTTCCATTGGTTCTTATCCTTGTAAACTTTGTACAAGAAGGCTTCCCCTTCACAGAAGAATTGGCATGAGAGTCACTGACCTGAAGAAATTATAAATTCTAAGAATCAGTGTACTGCAATGAATCAACCGCCTGTAAGACTAGAGGTAAATAAACCGCTCAGCATTTTCAACCACCACAGGTATATAACTCATCAGCAGAACAGCGATTATAATACAAAGTAACATCAGAGAATAGCAGTGAGGATTATGGAAAGAAAAAGATCCCAAATTTGCAAGCACACGTACAATCATGCAAGATTGACACAAATTACACCATGTGTTAACACAAAGAAGACTACTGACGAATATAACACAAATTAATTGAAAAAAAACGCAAGTGAATATTATTCATCCAGAAAGAAGCCTTATCACCTGATATCCACCGTAGTACAAATGAATACTTCATAATGAACATATGATCAGAAGATCTATAAATTAGATGTTATTATGAAAGTGGAGGATGCACTTTGGAGCAGCTATGGCTCCTGATAGAGAGAAATCAACAAAGCCTCACCTCTGTCGTGCTTCTCCCTTCTCGAACATTATAGTTTATGTTAGCATCAACAACTTGCTGGCAAAAAAATGAAAAAGTAGAGGTTAAATAGATAAGAACCATTAACCAGCAAACCATCAGCATAATTTTCAAACAACTGTACCTCAAGGATGAACATGGCCACATCCACATATTATGGGATTAGTTAAACACTTAGGTAAACAGCAGCTGCCAATTGGTGTATTTCAACACCAACCAATTATGAGAACCTTTACAATCGATACAGTTATTAAACTCACTGCTTGTAAATGATACAAATTCTTACATTCAGAATGCATAGTCATCTCAACAATTCACAGAGTCCATAGGAGAGAACTGAGAAGTCATCAAATAAAATAACATCTAGAAATCATTTAATTAGACAAGGATTTACCTCATCCTCTGGAAAAATACCAATAACTTTTGCAACATACTGTTTCTGCACAACCCCAGCTTCAATCTGCAATGACAAACAGGATTGACAGCAGAGTCACAAACTCCTGTCAATATTTTGGATTGCAATATCGATCTCATTTTTAAACATGATTATCCATTCCAATGAACAACAATGATGAACAAAACAACAGACTCACCTGTTGCCTGAAAAGATCTGCTTTTGATGCATTTCTGGCCAAGATAAGAAGTCCTGAGACAAGACGATCCAGTCGATGTACCGCTATGACAGAGTTATGGGAAAGATAACTGGAAATAGCAAAATCATATAGAAAAAGAGGGGGGGAAATCGCAATGGCCAAGCACAAGAAGCTATTTAAACTTTCATAGCCTTTTCCATGAACCACGTCTAGCTAGAATGCATGCTTCCAAAGTATAATGTTTGGATACGAAAGAGAGGCGCTAAATCATGTTCGGCCTGAAGGATTCCGACAACGGTATTCTTCCGATATTGACCACAAGGATGAACCTACAAAGCAATACCACATCAACTTAATAACAACTTAAAACGAAAAGTGGGAGAGGATAGTGTTATGCATGATCAATCACAATAATCAAAGAACAATGCAGAAAATAAACGAACACACAGATTAACGTGGTTCACCAATGTATGGTTACGTCCACGGGCGGCTAGGGTTTCTTTATTCACTGTGAATTGTTTTCGATACAACGATACACTAGGAGAATAGAATACAAAAGACACAACATATTTCGCCTCAGGGGCTACGAGAATGTGGGCCTGGTGTAAAGTCCAGAATATTTTATCAGGCTCCAGATCTTAACAATTCTCCCACTTGGAGACTGATCCAATCAATCCAACCATCTTCATTCTCCATGCCAATGTACCCACATACTCACTAGCTGCAACATCTCCCACGTTGTGGTAGAAGACCAACTGAGGCCTTGCACAGCCCCAGTTTCCCAGCATCCACACCTTTAGTCAACATCTCTACTGGATTCTTAGCACCATCAATCTTCTTCAAACACATCTCACCTTCTTCCACCAAACTGTGAGTTAAATGATACCTGCGTCGGATGTACTTCTTTCTAAAATGATATACTAGGTTCTTCACCAAATGTATGGCACTCTGACTATCAGTGAAGAGAACCTTGTTGTTCTGCTTCTTACCCAACTCTTTCAAGTAATCAGTCAACCATATCATCTCCTTACCAGCTTCAGCTATTGCAATATATACAGCCTCTGTAGATGACATAGAGACACACTTCTGAAGTTTAGACATCCAGCTCACTGTTCTCCCATCTATAGTGTAGACATATTCGGATGTACTTTTGCTTGAATCCACATCTTCACTAAGATCAGCATCAACAAAAGCCTCTAATACTACCTTGCCATTCCCATAACAAAGTGAGGTGCTGACTGTTCCTTTCAAGTATCTCAGAAGTCACTTCACAGCTTCCCAATGTTCTTTCCCTAGATCTGACAAGTATCTGCTCACAGCTCCCACTACATGTGCTATATCAGGCCTAGTGCAAACCATAGCATACATCAGGCTACCAATTACAGAAGCATAAGGCACTTTTGCCATATGCTCACATTCCTCAGCTGTCTTGGGTGATTGCTCCTTTGACAATTTAAGATGATTAGCCAAAGGCGTGCTCCTGGGCTTAGCTCAACTTTGAACCTGGACAACGCCTTCTCAATGTATTTCTCCTAGGACAAATTTAGAATTCCGGCAAACCGTTCTCTGGAAATCCTCATCCCTAAAATCTGCTTTGCTGCACCCAAATCTTTCATCTCAAACTCTAATGATAGTCTCCTTTTAAGATTATTTATCTCCTCCATACTTGAACATGCAATCAACATATCATCCACATATAGAAGTAAAATAAAAAAGGAGTCAGTAAACTTCTTGATGTAAAAACACTGATCCTTTTCACTCATGTGAAAACCGTTTCTGAACATGAAGGAGTCAAACTTCTTGTACCACTGTCTTGGAGCCTGCTTCAATCCATACAAA
>JANZLX010000006.1:32226594-32236633 GCA_025531955.1 Erythroxylum orinocense | reverse complement strand
ACCCCTTCCCTCGACACTGAGTGCATTACCAAACGAATCCCCGATTTCTCTTTTGCGAATGCTCTCGCTCAAGATAACATCTCGAACTTCATCAAACCTTAGCTTCTCAGACCCACGCGAACTGCTAATTGCGGAAACAACAATATCCCACAACTCGGGTAGAAAGGACATCAAGATTAAGGGTCTAATCTCATCATCAAAATTAATATCAACAGAGCTCAATTGATTGATAATCATATTAAATTCATTAATATGATTTGCGACAGATCCACTTTAAGACATCTCCAGATTGAACAAGCAGCGCATCAAATATACCTTATTGATAGCCGACGATTTTTCATACATGTTAAATAGCACCTGCGGTCGTTGTCTCCTTAACAATGTTGAAAGCAACGTTTCTCGCCAACGACAAACGAATCAACCCTAGCTCCTGCCGATCTTTCAGATCTCAAACTTCCTGTCTCATGGTTTCTGGCTTCATCCCTGACAAGGGTTCATGGAGGTTTCTCTGATACAGATAATCTTCCATCTGCATCTTCTAGAAACGAAAATCGTTTCCATCAAATTTCTCAATTTGAAACTTCGCACTTTCCATCTTTTCAGATTATTGTAATACGAACTTGACTCTGATACCAGTTGTTATGGATGATCAATCACAATAATCAAAGAACAGTGCAGAAAATAAACGAACACACAAATTAACATGGTTCACCAATGCATGGCTAGGTCCACGGGCGGCTAGGGTTTCTTTATTCACTGTGAATTGTTTTTTATACAACGATACACTAGGATAATAGAATACAAAAGACATAACATATTTCGCCTCGGGAGCTACGCGAACGTGGGCCTGGTGTAAAGTCCAGAATATTTTATCAGGCTATATATCTTAACAGATAGATGTTCAATCACACAAAATACTCTTAGAAAATTGACATTACAAACCAAACCTCGACACACAATGACCACATTAGTGTTCCTTTAGGAGATGGTTTTAACAATTCGCATGTAGGTATAACGAGTTCATTCATTAACAGAAAATGTCGAGTCATAGCACACTTACAGGAACAGTTGGTGGCTTGAAAACAGTAACAACATCGTCTTCTTCTTGAAGAACGGAAACACCCAAATCCATAACCGGAGGTTCATGCCTACAACAACCTTATCAAAATCAATCAATCCACAAAAAACTCATAAATCCAAGACACCTCTAAGTTACATTACAACCAAGTGAAATGATTAGGAAACCTGTGCAAGAAATGGCTAATCTTTTGAGAAGATTTAACAATGTAGGAAACTGGGACCATCTCTCCATCAACTTGTATGCGTCCACATTTTACTGCATTAACCTAAATCAACAACCCTCAGTTATTAAAACCAATGCAAATTCTAATAGAACCCATAAACACAAACATTCACACGTACGTAGTAATCATAAGGTCGGCCTTTGAACTCTTCCGCGAACAAATCAACAATTGTCTTCCCCGCCCAACGCTTCTTCACATGTGAGATGAACTCGAAATAGTATGGTCTCACATGGCGCCTCCCTGCATATTTCCCGCCAAAATAATCATTTTTTTTTAATTCTCTTCAAGATGTAATCTCCTAGCTTCAATTGAAATGAAAGAATAAACGACCATTTCGAAAGATGTAATCTTGTTTCTGAGGAGGATTGGCGGGTGTTTGCCACACAATCTCCATCTTTTCTTCCCCTTCTCCTTCTTCTTCTCTTGGTCTCTTCATTTTCTCGGGTTTAGGGTTTTGTTATGCTCAAGTAACCCCGCGACTTTCCTTTTTGACCAGAAAGCGACGAAACGAAACCTCAACCGTCGTCGTTTAGTTATCCGCCTTTTTGTTTTTTGGATGGTGAAAGACGAAGAGGAAAACGATGTCGTACTGAGAGCCCCAACACCGCGTTGCTCTCTATAGAAGAAAACTAAAGCGGGGCTCCGAAAATCGGCTTCTTCTTGCTTCTTTCTTTTAAGGTATGGATTTTATTTAATTGTTTAATTATTATTTTTTTATCACTACTCGATTTCTTGCTTTTTTTAAAATGAAAATATAATAAATAAATAAATTAGAAATTAGAAATTATTGATCATTTCGATTGAGTTGAGTTTAGATCTGTTAATAACAACACAGGGGCTGGTTGGTTGGTTGGTTGGTTTCTGGAATTTGATGAGCTGGTTGTTGTTGATTCATTCGAAATCGGAGAGAGGTGTAATTGGAAGTAGCTGATTGGGTAGGACAGAAGTTAAGGTCAACAGTCAAATGCCGGAGGAGGATTTGGTTGACATCAAGTTCAGGGTTTACGACGGCTCTGACATCGGCCCTTTTCGGTACTCGTCGGCCTCCACGGTCGACATGCTTAAGCAGCGAATTGTCTCCGATTGGCCCAAAGGTTGCGCCTTTTTTGTCTTGTCTGAATACCTACTTCCGGAAAAACCGGGTCCCAATTTTTGATCTTACTTAAGTAATTTCGGTTATTCTGAGAATTGGTGTCTTGTGTTTGAGTTTTCTATTTCTGTGTTGTGGGTGTGATTTCGTTGGTTGGAACACTTAGAAGTGAGAATAATGGGTTATTTATACGTATAAACAAAACTCATTTCTTGTTATGGGATGGTGGTTCTATGCAAATTACAAACTTTGGCGAAAATTTGGAAAGTCTTAGAAAGGAATCAAGTAGCTTGTCAATGACAATTTTGGAATTAGTGGTCACTCTGTATTATATGTTTATATCATTTCAAAAGTTAAGTGCTTCTTTCAGAAACTTAGAGAATATATGTAATTTTGAGTTTGAATGTTTTATGTCATAAGCTTTACTTTTTTACTAAAATGATGCATCTGAGAATGCATTTATTACCTTCATGAAGAATTACTGAAAGATCATATTGGTTTGGACTTGAAGCTGCAGAGAGATATCTGATTCTTTGTGACCCCTTGTAATTGACATGCAATTTGGAAATAGAAAAGATTGTTTATGGATGCTTGCATTGTTGTGAAAATTTTGAGATGCCTGTTAAAGGTTGCAATATGATGATGGATTCAAACTAAGATTGCTCGTCCAGACCTTGCACAGCCAGCTGCCAAGAATGATAAATTGTAGATTTCTCAATCTAAAACTGGCAATCTATCAGTATGAAATAGCCTGGCATTTAGAGGAGTTTCTGTCTATTTCTGTTGTTAGATTTTTTTTCTCAATTTTCTTTTTGATTTTCTTATATAGGTAAAACCATTAATCCTAAGGCAGTGAATGAAATCAAACTGATATGTTCTGGTAAAATTTTGGATAACAACAAGACTGTTGGTCAGTGTAGAACGCCCTTTGGCGAAGTTGCCGGGGGTATCATCATAATGCATGTTGTTGTACAGCCTTCTCCAGCAAAAACTAAAACAGGTATTTCCCATCTTAATCTTATATCCACACACATGATATGTTACTCCATCATAATGGTTGCTGATTATTTTTATAGGTTTATAATATGCGTTTCAATGTATTTAATATGTCAGCTGAAAATTGGACTAGCAGGAGTTGTTTCTGTTATTTGTTGAGATGTTGATCGTTGGAACTTAATTTATTGAAGCTTTCCGTCAAAACTTTCTTATTCCACTTATTTCAAGTAGGGTTGATGTCCGTTTGAGATTAGTTTTCTTTTTTTGCGCTCTAGTAGGCATTTTTTGTCATTGAAAGACATATTCCTGAGGGTTTCTGAATTCCAAAATGCTAACGCTTTTAATTGACGAAAATGTTATACTTGAAATTCATTTGTTGGCTCAAGACTATTTAGGTGACTGTTCCTTTTTTAAACTTTAATTTTAATTGTGTGGGGTCATTTGATTTTCTTGTGGCCTGATCTACGTGTGTATCCAACAAAAGAAGCTTCTAACAACTAAAAGTAAAGCGTCCAGACTGGCCGATCATGTGTTTATTTGGTAGAGAACTGACTGCCTTTCCACTAGTTAGGTAACATTCCATTAATTGAATCGCTCATTTGAACTTTGATATTTGTAGTGAGATTTGGGATGGAATCAGCATGTGTGAAAATCTAGGGATAGAACACCAAGAGCTGTATTATTCTAATCTAAATTCTCTTTTTCCTCAAAAACTTCCTAATAGTGGGGCCAACAGTGGGTTAATTTGTCTTTGGTGAATGTTATAAAATTTGCTTTAGGAATATCTAAATGATCTTTACTTAACTGCTACTCGACTTCATATTCAAGCTATCTGTTTGTTGGCCTATCTTCTCTCATCATGTTGAAACAAGGGTTGCCTTTCAGAATATTACCTTTACGCACTGTTGTTAACTTAAGATCCTTAATCTGAATCTGCATAATTTTTATTATTACGACTACTAATTTTGTGCTACAACACTTGAATGCTATGTATAGTTTTCCAAACAATGGTTTGATTGTTGTATCATCCATTTCTCATCATGCTTGTAGCTGGAATCTTTTTATGTAACGTAATCTTTTGGCTTTTCAACAGAAAAGAAGATTGACAAATCTCCCAAGAAAATTGTATGCTCTTGTTCCATACTGTGAAGGCAAATATGTTGATATTCAGTGAAATTGTCTACCGAGCATCGATGCTTTAAACACAGAAATTGTATTCTTTGGGCATCAATGTTAGTTGTTGCAGTATTCATGTGTAGCCAAGTGCTTTAAGTTACCAAAAATGGCGTCTGTGTTGCTTCTTCCTTTTTCCATTTTCTCATCTTCCTTTCCTCACTTTGTTATTTTAAGACCACGAAAGATCTATAGCATTTATAGAAATAATTGTCCTCTTCAAGCTTTCTATACATTTCAGAACAATTCCTGAAGATTTGCATTTCAAAGACTCGTATTCTTGCAAGTTTGAGGGTGGTGTACAATAACTACGGTTAATGCTAACTACCATCATCTAATGATTCTAATGCAAGTTTGGTATTCTTCGTTTGAATCAAGACATCCTTAAAATCAATATTGTTCTTGATGCTGGAGAATGTGTTCATACTCTTTAGAAGCAGTGTTTGAGTTTCACTTCGGGTTTGTGAACTTTTGGTAGTGCCAGGAAAGAAGGGAAAAGAGGAGAGGAAATGGGTCATGTAGGGGCTCAGGAATCAGGAGAGGTAGATAATGCGCGTGACACATTCGATTGAACATAAGTTTTCAAAGGTACAAGGTAAAGGCTCTCAATAAAGGGAACTCGCTACAAACATTTGCCAGCTCACCTACCAAAAGAACAAGGGTGAAACTGGAGAAGGGGGAACTACAACAACATAGTAAACAAAGGCCCTAAATTCTCTGGAAAACTTTGTCCGCTGCAGATATTGTCTGTTCAATATCTTCAGCAGTATGAGCCAAACTTGTAAACCCAGCTTCAAACTGTGATGGAGCAAAATATACACCTTCCTCCAGCATTCCTCGATAGAACCTGGCAAACTTGGCGGCATCACTTTTCTTTGCATCAGAAAAGTTGTGAACAGGACCTTCCGTGAAGAAAAACCCAAACATCCCTGCTATATACCCACCACACATAGCATGACCAGCCTTCTTCCCAGCATCTAGAATGCCTTGAACAAGTCGGTTTGTAATCTTATCCAAGTACTCGTAACTTCCTGGTTTCTGCAATCGCTTTAGCGTGTGTATACCCGCTGTCATTGCCAAAGGATTCCCACTCAAAGTTCCTGCCTGGTACATAGGGCCTGCAGGGGCAACCATCTCCATGATTTCTCTCCTCCCTCCATATGCACCAACTGGCAGGCCACCACCAATAATTTTCCCCAGGGTTGTGAGGTCTGGAGTTATACCAAAATACTCCTGAGCTCCTCCATATGACAGACGGAATCCAGTCATGACTTCATCAAAGATTAGAAGAGCATTATTTTCTTTTGTGATCCTGGAAAGGGCATGAAGAAAGTCTGATTTCGGAGGAATGAAACCAGAGTTTCCTACAACAGGCTCAAGAATTAATGCCGCAATTCCTCCTTTATTCGTCTCAAAAAGATTTTCAATGGCTTCAATATCGTTGTATGGGGCAGTTAGAGTTTCATAGGTTGCTCCTTGGGGCACACCAGGAGAGTCAGGGAGCCCCAGTGTTGCAACACCACTGCCTGCTTTGACAAGGAATGGATCAGCATGGCCATGGTAACAACCCTCAAACTTGATAATCTTCTCTTTTCCAGTAAAGGCACGGGCCAGTCGAAGCACACCCATGCAAGCTTCTGTTCCTGAATTCACAAATCGCACCATCTCTATACTTGGAACTGCTTTAATCACCATCTCTGCCAGAATATTCTCCAGAGGACAAGGAGCACCAAAGCTGGTCCCTTTCTTCATTGTTTCAGCCAAGGCTGCAAGCACCTGCTAGTAATGTTAGTCCAATTGATTTAGCAAAGAGCATCAAATGTATGATTACTAATATCCCAAGTACGCTCACAGAATCCCAACCCAATCTATTCAAATGATGAACTGCCTACAAAAACAAGACAGTGAAGAAGAGTAAAATAAAACCTCATCATCTGCATGACCAATAATTGCCGGACCCCACGAACCAACATAATCAATGTACTCATTCCCGTCTACATCCCACATGTGAGAGCCCTTGACGGAGTCCATGACAATAGGTTGTCCGCCGACAGATTTAAAAGCACGTACAGGTGAATTCACACCTCCTGGCATCAATTCCTGCAAAAGGAAAGGCAAATCTATAGGTCTTTGTTATATATGACAGTGAAGCGCTTGCAAGATATAAGGAACCAATTTCCACACTGGAAGCTGAACTCTAGCTTATTCATAAAAAACGATGCAATTCAACAGCCCTGACTCAAAAATTTGAAACAACTCAACTGCTATATGAACAGATGCCAAAGCTGAATGCTTGCCTACATGTTCTCAATACCCATTTCACAGAAACTTTGCAGATGATAATGATTCTATCAGAACAATAAAATTTGCCCAGTTCAAGGCTTCAAGAGTTCAAATATTACACTGAATTATACAACGCCCTTATCAGCAACCCCTAATATAAAACATTAAACAACACAATCCCATCTCAGATTCCAGAAATGAAGACTAAAGACTGGAATTCAGTTTTAATTCTTCAATTCCAAGCATACAAACAAAAAGGGTAAATTTAGGCATACCTTAGCAGCATTGAAAATTTCCTCAGACTTTTGGAGGGTGAAGCTCTTCTTCTTCTCCTCTTCAACCGAAACGGTCATTTTGACATAATATCGAGACGATCTAGATGGGGAGGTTTTACTCTGAAGAAGCTTGCTAGTAGAGCACGAAAGACCTATCCCAACGCCAACCCCTGTAAACGTAGCAGCCATGGCGGCTTTGATTCTTTTTGGGTATGCGATTCAAAACTTTGGGATTGGATTTCCCGTATTCTGTCCCAGAAGTTTTCACGAGGTGGAGTAGTGCTTGGTCATACAGAAGAAGATAAAGAGATAGTAAGAGCAGCCAATGTTATTATAATATATATCACATGGAAACCGACCCTACCACCGATCCATAGCCATTTGCGTATGTTATGAGTTTGGGTCTATTAGTCCAAAACTGGCCTGAATGTGTTTGCTGAGATACAACATCTTAGGGTGTATTCAAGCCTAGAGGAAAAGGAATTATTCTTAATATTTATGATTTAAATAGTTTAAAGATTTAAATAGTTTAACTCATATTAGACGAATATAAAATTAACTAAAGATTAAAAAAATTTAAAAATTTAAAATATGATTGAAAGAAATTGTTCTTATATATCAATGAATTTAAATTTTAACTAAAAAATTATTAAATGAAAAATATTTGATTTATTTTATTTTATAAAAACTTATTAATTTACAAAAATTGATTTATTAATTAATAAATTAATAAGTTTTTAACAACAAGAGTTATTAAATTAAATCGAATCGGAAAATTAAAAACTTAACTAGAAGATTGAACTTTTCAAAACTTTTATAGTTAAACCGGCCAAATCAGTTAGATTTTTTAGTATTGGTTAGGATATTAGTTTCTTGAATAAATACTTTGTTTTAATTAGGATAGAAAGAAGCCATAACCAAGCTTCTGTGGAATTTGTTGCTATTGACAAATTGAGAGATTCTTTTGGTCAAATATAAATCTCAAATCAAATTAAGGTGACAAAAATGTTTAGATACACTAAATAGTATATTTAAAGATCTAAGCCCATCTTAATTCTTAAATTTGAGAATGAGAATTGGACGAGGTATCAAAAGGAAAACATTAAAAGGACTATGAAGATAGATTAAACCAACATTCTAATAATAGAATAAAATATGTTCTTAAATTAAAGAATTATTTAATTTTATAATAGTAACAAAAATATAAATTATATTAATGAAATAATTAAAATTTAAACATGTTATAAATAAATCCACCATTAACTTTAAATCCACCATTAACTTTATTTGTTATAATTAAGTAAAACCTTATTTTCTATTAAAAACACATAAATTATAATAAATTTAAATATAATATAATATAATAATATTTTTAAAATCATTATTTCATATATTAATTGATGATTAAAATACTCAACCAGTTTGGCTGGTTCAATCACACAAACTTTGAATCATTTAACTTTTTAGTTTGATTTACTTTTATAACTTTTGATGTTTAATTTATTAATTAATCGATCAATTTTCATAAATTATAAGTTCTTACAAACTTAAAATGATTAATTAATTTGAATTTAACAATTTTTTTAATTAAATTTTAAATTCTTAGAAAATTAAATACAATCTTTTTTAATCATATTTTAAATTCTTTAATTTTATTCATTCTTTAGCAATTTTATGATCATTTAATACTGATTAAATCTTTTAAACTTTTATTTTATTGGTTTAACTTCGAATTCGAATTTTAAAACATTGATACTAACACTATCCCCACTATCTTTATTAGGAAAAGTTATACGAAAAATGCGCTTGTACTCAGTACTCACATCTTAGACTAATGAAAAAAGCTCTAATCAATAGACTTAGAAGTCATAACTTTATGTCATTATAAAAAGTCCAAAAAGCAAATAACGGTTTTTTGTGATAGAGTGAGACACGGCAACAACATTTAGCGAGCTTCGTTTTGAGTTTTTCTTCCTAATTCAGTCTCTTCCTCACTACGCCATGCTCCTCATGGCATCCACCGACCCAGAGGGTCATCTCCAGAAGCGTAACCGTACTCGGAAGGAGTAGTCTCTTCCTCAAGGAAGGAGTAGGCATCGCTTTATCTCATCAGTTCAAAATGAAGCTGGACAGCATTTAGACGCAAGCCGTCGTTGTCAAATTACTGGGATGTAGGATAAACTTCCAGACGTTTGCCACCCACCTGCGAAATCTATGGAAACCGAAAGGGCCTGTTAAGATAGTGGATTTAGAATAAAAGTTCTTTTTGATCCGTTTCAAAGAGGAAGCGGACTACCTCCATGCACTCACCAACGGACCTTAGATCGTCTACAGCCAGGCAGTGTCGGTGCAAAGATGGACTCCTTTCCGGTCGTCCCACAACTAGCTCCATCGTGTTGTCGTCTGGATAGGCTTCCCCAACGTTTTGATCGCGCGCTATCACCCGAGAATCTTCAAGGCATTGGGCGATCTTGTTGGTACTACCATCTGAATAGATGAAAACACCCTCTTTACGCAGCGGGGTAGATATGCTCGCCTTGCAGTGAATCTCGACCTAACCTCCCCGTTGCACCCTTACGTGTTGTTGGGACCCGATCTCAGGAACCGGATCCCAACCGAAAAACAGAAACGAACATAATCGAAAGCAGAATTCTGAATCGAATGCGAATCGAACAACAAACTAAATCAACCGAAGTAATCGAACCGAATCAAATACAAAGCGAACAAATTAATCAACCTGAAACAAACACTGACATTCGTTGCAAATATGAAGCATGGCAAACTGATCGCGTTGGAAACACTAAGACATTCCAAATTCGGTATAATTGTTTTTCATTATTTCTGTTTTCTTTCTCTTTATTCTCACTCATTCAAAACATAACCAATCCATATAATTTCCCTTTTGGAAATTTATCCTC
>JANZLX010000006.1:32182908-32199863 GCA_025531955.1 Erythroxylum orinocense | reverse complement strand
TTCTATCGATCAGTCACTTAGTCTCCCGATTTCCATTTTTATCTCAATCAGTCGGTCACAATTCCTATTCTGTCGATTAGTCTGATTTTCAGTTTAACACATTATCGTTCTATTGATTTACTCAGTCTTTCCTATTGATCGGCATTATCCGAACTGTCCAACATCATGCGAGCACTATCTGTACTGATCAGCAGTATTATCATCTTGACCGATCGGCATCGTTATCGCTCGGCCTCAACAGTATATCAATGTCACTATTACTTTTCATTTCACTTTTCTCACTTCCAAAACATTTCACTTTATCTTTTTTCTAGCTCACTACAACAGCTCTTCAACGCAAATGCTAGGCAGTACGATCGCTCGACCACTATGATCACTCGGTAGTGTGACCATTCAGTCAATGCGATCGCTTGGTAACGCGATCGATCGACCAGAGCGTCGCTCGGCCAGTACATCGCTCGGCCTCACCAGTCACTTAATACAGCTTAGTCGATCAGTTCTACCGATCGGCCATATCAATCTCAGTCAATTGATCGGTTACACATTTAGTGCACAGTAAACAATTAATCCCTAATGTGGGGCGGGATGTTACAATACAACTTAATTCTCACCTAAACAAGCTTCAAATCTTCAATTCTTCAACTACTACAACAAATCCTCTATTTCACTTCACATACACGGTTATCATCATCACTTGAGGGTGCAAAGCTTGGGTTTGGATTTTTAATGGACAAAAGAAGAGAAAGCAAGTAGGAAGAAGGTAGAAAAGATGAGCAAAAGCAAGAAGGAGCAAAGAAGAGGAGAAGCTTACGAAAATTGGAGGAGAAGAGCCAAAATGAAGCACCAAAATCGTTGAAAATAAGAAGCATCGTGAAAGACTCCAAAAAGGTGGGTTTAATTAAATTAAAAGAAGACTTGGTGGCATGTTAGCAAGTAACACATGTCACTTGCCACATGTCATCCTATCAATTACTCACTTAATTTCCTTCCAATCCACTTTCTCTTTCTAGTCCAATTTCTCCCCAAAATTTCAATTGCTCAAAATTAATAAATCTTAAAATCATGTATCTAATTTCCAGTGCCATTGGACAGTACTTTTTCCTACCGATAACCAGTCAATCTGCCACTTGGCACTTTTTCTAGTCCAGAAAAGTACCCCGAAATTTTTAGAAAAAATCTAAAAATTCTCCAAAAATTCAGAACTCACAAAGACCCACCCAATTCAATTTTCAAGCACAAAAATCATATTTTTCACAATAAGCACATTAGAGACATATATACCGGGAAATGCCATGAATGCATATACAATCTTTACGTGTGCAAAATTCACTATTCATATATATATATATGAATGCATGAACATAGCAAAACAATTTTTACCACTCCTAACCCGTTTCAAATTATTATTTTATCCCTTCCCATCGACGACGGGATGTTACAAATTAAATAGAAGAAAATCATCCAAAATTTACAACCTTTGCAACTCGAATCGTACCTCTCTTCAAATTTCTTTTCCCTTTAGTGCATAACCATCTCCCACCAATACCCCATAATTAATAGTTGAAGTAGTGGGCACCCAAGCTCCTCTACAATTTCTGTTAAGATGAAATTGTGACTAATTCGATAATCGATCAATATAATCACACTTCTCGGCCCTAAGTTCCCTTTAACTTGACTTGTACCTGGTGATGTCAAGCCCAACACTGAGTTTAGAGTGAGCTCTACCATCTCAGCTACTTTTATCTCCGACCTCTCTTCCATCTTTCCCTTATCATCCCCATTAGAATCCTCATTTGAATCTGTCGACTCCTTATGCTATTTCTCTTATTCATTAATCAACAAAATGTGAAATTATTTTTTGCAAATGTGGCCCAGTACTGTACCTCTCATTACACTAGTAACAAAGCCCTTTAACTCTCCTAGCTTGGATTTCTAACCAGCCTCGTTCCTCTTTCAAAATTAATTATGTGTTCATTTTTAAAACAGGTCGAGTGTAACTTACCTTAAACCTAAATTGATTTGCAAGCCTATTTTGAGTTGTTGTGCTTCGGCCTTTACTAGGTCTGATGACCTGATTTTTCTCATCAATCAATTGGGTTGTTTCCATCATCTTTATCAAACCATTAGGCTTTAAAACCCTCACCTTAGCTGCTTAAAAAAATGTGCTTTCTACCACCTCTTTGGAATGACTCATGACCACCGCTGAAAGAGCCTCAAAGTCCCGCCAATATTCTAAAACTGACCCTGCTACTTGATCCTCAAGAACCTTTCTCACATACTCCCAGCTTGGAAGTCTCCAAATCGGCTTAAAATCTGTTGCTTTACCTCTATCCAACTTCTGAAAGGTGTTCGTGCATCCACCCATCTAAACCACGCTAATGTTTCTTCTTCCAAGCTTATCGCGACTTCAGTCAACTTCTCCCCTTCCGACATCTTGTTAATCTCAAAGAAACACTCCACTCTATAAATCCAACCTTCAGGATTCTCACCATTGAAAATGGGAAAATCTAAGTGACGACCACATCGCCAACTTTTTGTTATTTCAGCTGAATTATTGCCCTTTCTTAATAACAGTGGCTGTCGTGAATCGTATTCCATTGTCACTTGGCCCACCCTTTTTCATCGTCACTGAGCCACATTCATCTAACACCCCTTTTACCTTTTCCATCGTCTTCATCCAACTATTAACGGTCCTCTGCGTTTCACCTAATGAGGCCACTACCTGTGCTAAGCTCTGGGTGAGGTGATCAATATTTTTATCAATTCTCTCAATGTTTTGATCTACTCGTGCCATATTTGTCTCAATCCTATGTAACCTATTAATCCCACCTCTTAATTCCTCAATTTCTTTCTCTATAGACTTAATCTTTCCTTCCATGTTCTTGGGTGCCATGGATCACGAATCTGATACCAATTTGATAAGGACCTATAATTAAGCAAAAGTAGGAACACAGAAACCAAACAACAAAGGAAAAATTAAGGTTTATTGGAAAATGAAATCAGTAACAGCAAATTGTTAGGGACAAGTCATCACACGGTAGTGTTGATTGTTGATTTATGAAACACTCAGATGTGTGGTTCTTTACCTAAAAATTTTGAGGACAAAAACGTGAATAAGCCCATGGATAAATAAAAATAGCTCTTTCGCAGAACTCTAGGGCGTGTTTATCGGTCTCACACTCGCGTGGAACCTCGAGTTTCATCAGATTGAACTGAAAGTTGACTCAGCTTCGGCCCTCCAACTTGTATCCTCCTCGGCCAGCCGCTCCTCGATACGTAACCCCATTGTTCAAGGAATTCATGAGTTGTTTACACGGAACTGAACGGTCGTGCATCGCCACATCTACCGTGAGAGCAACCGTTGTGCAGATTGACTAGCAAGATATGCTACGCATTTTGAGCTTGGTGTTACTTTTTTTGACCTTCCTCCTATTGGGTGTCATGTAATCCTCCTCGAGGATATGTCCGGGATCTGTTTCCCGCGACATGTTGTGTAATCGTTGACTTTTTCCCTCTTATTAAAAAAAAAAAAAAACTCTTTCATTCGTATAGAAGATTGATACAATAAGTGCGAGGATTTGGTTAAGTTCTAATTTGGCTAGGTTCTCTACATAGGAAGTACGGAAATGTTATGGAGCCGACTTTGTTACCGTACTTGGAAATTGGCTATCTGTCTGAAACTGAATGGGAGGGAGATGCATCCAAAAAAAAAAAAAAAAGAGCTGGGCAACTTCTAGCACTCAACTCGCTCACTCGTCCTGAATGTTTCTGTTTCTCTACCAACTCAAAGAGTCATCTTTATAGAAATGAAAGGATCAACATGTTTTTGAATTAAATCACTACAGCATTTCTTGGTAGCAAAAACTTATATTAGGAAACTGGAAGTATTAGGCAAGGCAATTCAAAATATCATCCCTGTACATCCGTCTAAGAAATCACATTGTAAACTTAATGTCCTACCAAGATGCGTTGAAACAAAAGCAGAACACTGTCAGTGGTTCCCGTGAAGTGCATCAGCAAAATGAAGATCCTCCAGGATTAGCAAGTGGATTTATATACATGAGCCTGTCTTTAATCTTTCAAGTTAGAAGACTTCATCTTTTCAGTAGCCTACCCTTGTCTTCGAGCTCCTGAATTGTATTATATGCATCCTACAGGAAAAGAAACAGCAACATTTTAGTCACCATTTCTGCCAGAAAAGCAAAATTAAAAACAAAAATGGCGGTTCATTTAGAGGTCAAAAACCTTTAGCTTCTTTCTCAAATTCTCCTCCTCCTTGTCCCGTCTCTCCCTTTCCTCTGAGAATATATCAATCAGACTCTCTTGCTCCTTGTTCAATTCTTCAACTTTTTCTTGTGCCTCTTGTAGCTGGATCAAAAGAACAAAAAAGCAAATTTAGAAAAAAAGGAAGAAACGAAAGCTTATGCTCAGCAACACTTTTCTTGGAGGGGGAAGAGGGCAAATTCTTGCTACGGTAATCAAGTCTGAATTTCAATAAATATGAAACTTAAATATCAACAACTACGCATGAAAAAGCTTTAAGTATGTAAAAATATATCAAGCACACATAGATTTGGAATGGTCATTAGTGATGCAAAAAAGTCAAGCTTTTACAAGTCAAATACCTTTCTCTCAAGAGTTTTACAGTTCTCGCACTGTAAGACATTCGGCAATTTCCCAGGAATCCCTTCCATTTTTTTCAACCTACAGGCAAATAGAATTATTGAAGACTGAAAGTGGAGAACATTAATTGAATGAAAAGAAAATTTAATCACCTTTCCTTCAGATCACGGTTCTCTTGTTTCAATTGTTCAATAATATGATCAGATTTGGCAACATCTTGCTCTTTGTCATGAAATTCATCTACCTGTCAAATGAAATTATTCTTTTTGACACAAGTACATAAGGTCATGCTAATAAATGACGAAAAACTCAATGGTTTTTATAATTGGATGACATTATAATACTCCGATAATACCCTTGGATGATATTATAAAGATTATCATACCACCTCAGAGGACCCAAGTGCACCATATCTGAAAGAGCATGAAAATGGCACTAAACTGACTAATTCTAGTGAGAAATTTTTACAAATGTGTACCAACCTTTGACTGCGAATGTCTGACAGCTCGGTCAGTTCTTTTTCCTCCTGAAATGCTATCTTGCTGTGATCTACTATCTTCCACGCATGAAGACAATCTAGTTTTATGCAGTCTACTACTCTCAATAGATTTCTTTTCCTGAGAAGCCTTCAAAGTGCTACCATTTGCTTGTCTTCCAGGAGAAGTGTTGTGTGTATCATTATCACTGTCATTTGCAGCAGATGGTGAAGAAAGTTCATAAGACTTGGTCCCTTTAGATGAAGGTGTTGTCTTTGCTTTGCTAGAGTTGAGAGAAGATATCTTCCCACTCATTGTTTTGTGCTTCTTGGATTGGGATGATGTGTGTGGATGATAATCAGGAGATACTCCTGCATAAGCCAAGAAAATTTTGGAGAACTAAGGCTCATTAGAAAACATTGATGATCACTTGTGTGAGTAACAAAACAGGATATTTCATGCCAGATGAAAATCAGAATACTTGAAGATTCTGGAATATACCTTTATCTGAAGACTCCTGCGACTGTTTCTTGTTTCTCCTTGGAGCATAGCCAATTTTGTGACAGTAAGAAGACCTGATTAAGTGGGGATTTATAAAAATTACAATTTGGACATTTAAATGAATCAAGTTCCTAAGAGTAATGTACCCTCAATATCAATTAATACTAGCACAAGATCTAGAGAAAAAGGAACCAAACCAGTAAGTCTTTTGCATTTGGACTAGACGAGCTTCAAGCCTTGCAAGAACTGTTGTGCGTTCAAAACCCTGCTTATCATGAGCTGGTTCGACAAAATTGGCCTCCAACACACCTACCAGCAAAGACAAAATATATCATAAACACATAAGGGTTTTGATAAGATACAATGAAATTTCAAAAAGAAAAGTACCTATAACTCCACGACCATCACTTCCTGCAGCATTCCAAAGCCTCCAAAATGGCTGTAAAAAACAAGTGGTTCATTAAATTTTTATAAAATTAGCTAATAAATTTATATAGACAACCACAATGACCTATGGAATCCTAAATATATTTGTTTTAGAAAACGAGTTTTGTGAAACGATAGGGAGTTATCAAAAAAACCACTACTACAAAACAATCAAACCTTAATGAGACGATTTTTATGATAAACATTGAACCCCTGAACATCAATATGGTGTTTCGCATCCTTCACAAACCCAATAGTTACAACTGCAGCCATCTGAAAATATGGAGATGGAAATAATCAGAAATATATTCGAAAGAGCAAAGATGAGAAGAAAACAGCTGTAGTGAATTACATTTGCATCCTTTGGAACCCCATCGGCACCAGGTTGTGGTCGGTAGGTTATCTCCTGAGACAGCATCATATCATTTACTATATTGTGGTGCTCCACATCTTTTTTACGAAGAATAATTCGAAATCCAGGAGGAAGTCTCAGATAGAGAATAGAGGCATAACTCTGTCAGCAACAAGGATCAAAAAATCATCATAAGGTCATGTGCCCAAGATAACGATGATGCGATGAGCTTGGTAATCCAAGTTATGGAAAGCAAGTGAGCAAGAATACTTGCCCTTAGTGAGTGCCTGTAGGTAAGGAAGTGCTTTGAATTGGGAAACTCTGCAGCCATCTGTATTTTGCTCTCATCTCGGTTGACGCCTCTAAGTTGGATATCCTTCCACATCATACAACAAGCATTAAAGAAAACCCTCAAAATGAAGAGCTTGTATTGTTTATTACAAAATAGAACAAATTATAAAGGAAAGTAATTGAATATGTACATGATCATCAGCACTGAAATCAAGTTCCAATAATCCTTCATCATCCTCCCAAAGATTGTATATTATTATACGTGTCCCATGATCTGACATCAGATTGAACTATAAGAAGCAAAAAATAACAGGTTAATCACAAATCACAAAATTACTACTTACAGACATAAGCTATCATGTAACCTTTGTTGCAAAATGAGGAACAAATTGATGGCCATTAGTAATGTACATGAACTGATATACACAACGTCACACACGATATATAACTCGCATATTCAATTTTATGATCGTATTCCAGGCTGACAACGTCCTTATGCAATCAGGGAATAGGAATAAAAGGGAGAAATTGTGTAGGGAGTATCTACACACTTCTTTTCAACAAGCCACATGGAAACAAGTTAGTATGAAACAGTTGCATGGCCAGCATAATTATTTCTACATGAGGAAATTTCCACTATTTTATTCTTCCAGTACAACCACTAAATCAGTGTCTGGACTAGCTATTTGATCATCTATGTGTTGACTAAATTCAAACTCCATGCTTAGTCTAATGACTAGAAAGTAAGATATCATAAGGAATGTTAATCTGATTAACATTAATCCCAACTTTTTGTTGCTCAATTCCACAAATTCCAACATTGTATGATGATGTCAAAGGCCACAGACTTGCTGAATACTCTAAGCATCAACCTTTACGTGCATGAAGATAGTTAGAAATTTAACAGAAGCAATGATGTCATAAAAGCAAGATCATTAGTCTTCAAGTTGCATTTATAACAAGAAGAAGAAGATATGCAGCTATTTCAACATTTCGTTGTAGCCATTTAATGTGAAGAATCACCTGGCAAAGAAGGTCAGCCTCACTATAGAATGGAGACCATTGAACTATTGTTTCTACATTTCTATTCCAATCATCAGCAGAAAGTCGCAACATTTTGTTCCATCCCCTCCCTTCTTTCTCATAGTCGAGCTTTTCATATAAATTTCAACAAGCAAAAGATTAGAAAGACAGGACATTAATATAAGTCTGCAATAATAAGTTTTCAAAAAGTAAACATGGAATTCACATTTTATGTGGACCAATGGAAAACATCCTGTCTTACTTGTAAGTTAGATGCCCATGATCCAAAATGCGCCCATATAGGTGGCAATGAATGACAGAATTACTTGAAGAAGCCATGGGATAAATTAAACAATAAATACATATGAGATAATTAAAGCTACAACAACGATGAAAGGACTACTCAAATGTTTTCGGAAACTATATTGTAATTAATGCCCCATAAGCAGAGGTCCTACAATTATTTTTCAAGTGAAAGTAAATGTGATTCGCAAGAATAGTTTGTTACCAGTTTTCTATACCTCGAAATGTTAAAGCTGCTAAAGAAATGGAAAGAATGTGCATCAAGCATTGAAAATTTTGGCAAAAAGAGAGAGCTTTGTCAAACAAAACTTCTTCTTTATAGACAGACAGACATGAATCAGAGCACATAGATTGATGATCATAATTTCTTTTGGTACTTATTAAATACATGGAATATTACCATGGGAACCACAATATCCTCCTTCCCAGTGCTCCTCAGAAAAGTGTATGATAGCAATCCGATACTCTGCGTAGGCCTAAATTCAAAAGCAAGGCTATTAGTGGCATTCGGTTGATAAAAATAATAGAAAAGTCAATCAAGCATTTAACCACCTCCAATGTATTTTTTAAAAGGATCAAAGCTATAACCGAATTGCCTAATCATCAGACACAATGACCAGGATCAAAGCTATAATAGAAATGTCTCATCATCATTGGGTCCTACAGGTTCCTAGCACCTTATGAGTAATACTTCCTGTTGGCTAAGAAAGTGACAATGACAAGTATTGTAATTATTAATCAAACCGAAGAAAAAACCTTTTTCCATCTTTTCCACGACAACGTGAGAACACAATGACATCTGCTCCCAACCTCATGGTACTTGTTTTGAATCCATTGCCATCTGGTGACAAGAGTGAACAAGTAAACAAACATGTAAAACAAGCAATAAAAGCTCAGAAAGAGTCACTCCACAGATATAGTTCTTTACATTGCCCAATGGTGTTAGCTTCTTTGCTTTTTGCAGAATACCCCAACGACATGCAATGCCGTATTTTATCTGGACCCATTCCACCCCCATTATCTGCAAAATAATAAAAATAAAAATAAAAATAAAATAAAATAATAATAATAGATCAGGCCGAATATAATTAATTGGAGAGCTGCTTGAAACCAGCACTAAAAAGATAGTATCATTGGTGTTAGGAATAGAAAATTCAAAATCTACAAAACTTCACCTTCAATCAACAACATTTTGCTACCATCCTTCTTACTAGTAATCATGTCGATATTTACATACGTAGCTCCATTGCACACCTGGCATCAAATTAATAAACCATCCTATAATGCAAAGAGAAACTTCACCAGCAAGATAACAAAAGGTTGTTCCAAAGGAGTACCTCATCCAATGAGTTGTCTAAAAGTTCAGCAAAAGCTGCAAAATCAAACCACCATATAGGTTAATGAACTAAAAACTCATAAGAAACAAAGTCAAATATTTTGCTATCAAATTATACAATCAGAGAGGTAGACTACAAATTTTTACCGCCAAGGGCCCATTTATGACTGGTTGCATTTGAATGCAGAAACTTGGGATGAACTCTGACATGATCCATGCCGCCTGTAGATTGTTAAAAAACAAGAAAGCACGGTCATTGAACTTTGCAAAATAAGAAAACACCAATGCAAGACTTCAGATCTAGAAAACACACCGAATTACATAGAATGTGAATTTATAGAGAATGCTAAAAGCAAAAGAATAAGATTTCTTAAGGGAAAGTGGTAGAAGCTCGCATTACTATGAAAAAAGGTCAAATCCTGGTAGAAAAAAGTGACGGGGGATTTGTATATAATTTCTACAAGATAAAGCCTTCCCAGTTCACATAAACCCTGTAACAACATGCAAGACAAAACTAAAAGAAACCCACGAATCTCTAATGCTTGTTTAGATAGAAAATAGTTGCCAATTCTGGCATAACTTGACTGATGCGGAAGGGGAAAAAAAACAACGAGACTCTTTTAATTCCCATGCAAACGGGAAGTTAGTTTCTTGAGATATTGAATTTAACAATTAAAGTCTCAATTAAGCTTCAGATGCAAAATACGGGGAAAGAAAAGATTTTTACCGGAATTTAAACCCCAATCACCAGAAGGAGCACCCTCGTAGTCACCAGCTTTCCAGAACTGCTTACAACCCTGACCCACCAAACTCACATTCCCATTGTCCAGTGGCCGCGGCAATGGTGCCAGGAACCCCACCGGCAACACCACTCCTAGCTCGTCCAGTTTCCTTCTCTTCTTCTTCGAACCTCCTTCGCCGGAGAAAGAATCTTCGTCGAAGAAGCCGCCGACGATCTGGTCGGGATCGGAGTCCGAGTCTGAACTGCTGCTGCTATAGCTGCTATCACTAAGCTCAATAACTGAAAAATTGCCTTTCGCAGCGGTGCCGGCGCCGGTGCCGAGAACCGGTCGCGACATTCCCGATGCTTCGAGAACCTCTTCCTTAACTTTAACGTCCATAGCGCACTATGACAAAACAACAGAAACAGAATCGACGTATATAGCGTCCGAGATCTGAAGTACTGATCGGAATAACCAACCGTCGTCAGAGTAGGAGCCCGTCGGATTTCGCCGTAACAAAATTTGTTTTTATCTGTCTACTCTCGCCTTTTCCTCCTTTTCTTGTCAATGTCGGATATAAGTACGAAGCTGACGTGGTTCGAAGCATAAATAGAAGGCGGTTGGAGCGTGCAAGTCACGCTCAACGGCGCACTGCGCGAGGCCACTAGGTATTTGAGACGTGTCCTAATGGAACGTCGTGTCCTAATGGAGCTTCTAATTTAAGTCTTAAATCATAATTCTGCTAAACGTTGCCGTCTCAATCACACAGAACCATGCAAAAAAATTGTGGATCCCACTTGTTTTAACAGAATTTCGATTGAAGATAGTTCACAAGCATAAACGAAGATGATTAAATGTTCTTGGATCAATGACATTCCTGGTTATTATTATTTTGGAATGCCAGTTAATTATGGTGAAATTTATTATTAATATACTTGCACCAAAAGATAATTTTATAATTTTATTTAAACTCAATTAAATAATTAGTTAAAAATGTTAAATGACTAGTCATATTTTGAGATCTTTAATGATGTAGCGGATAATATATACACCTTTAAAAGATAAAGATTAGAGTAGAGTGCTTCGTAGATATGGATATATCATTATAAATAGAAGTAATCTCTTTTCTTATTAGTTATTATATAGATAAATCCTATCAGATAGAGTAGATAGGGATGTTATCTTATTAGATAATATAATTGTGATGTAATCTAATTAAGAAAAAATGTGATCTGGTTAGTTCAGTTCAATTAAAATTCTGAATTGTAAGCTAGAAGAGCTTAAAAATAGCTCATAGAGCCTTGCTCCATATATGAGATAGATGAGCATGTGACCGCTGGAAAGTAAGGAAAAACAGAAAGAGGGCAAAGAAGATTAGATTTTCATTATTGTTTGATTGTTTTTAGAATTGATTTAAGAGTTTGTTGATTGTGATATCAACTTTAGTTTCAATCCTGAAATTCTATGAGAAAAATTATTGTGGAGCTGAGAGATCAACTTTTCATGTAAATCTTTATTGAATTTATTTGTAAGTTTGTCCCGTAATTTTTTTCCCTTTACATTGGTGGGTTTTTCAAGTTAAATCTTGATGTTTGTTTCATCATTAGTTTCTCATTCTCATATTTTTATGCTACTGCAACTTCACGAGTTATTTTTTGTTAGTTGTGATGTAGATAAATCCTATCAAATAGAGTCCTATTTAGATAGAGATGTTATCTTATTGGATAATGTGATATAATTTGATTAGGATAAGATGTGATCTAGTTAGTTTAGTTTAATTAAGATTTTGAATTGTAAGCTAGATGAGCCTATCAATAGTTCATTAGAGCCTTGCTCTATATATGAGATAGAAAGTGCGACGACAACGTCTAAAAGTAAGGCAAAATAAAGAGAGAGCAAATAAAAAATTAGATTCTCATCCTTAGATGGTTTCTGGGATTGGTTTATGCGTTTGTCGATTGTAACATCAACTTTGATTTCAATCTTGAAATTTTGTGAGAGAAAGAGACATCAACTTTTCTTGTAAATCCTTATTGAGTTTAGTGGATTTATTTATTGGTTTGTCTCGTAGTTTTTTTCCTCTACATTTGAAGCTTTTCCATGTTAAATCTTAATGTTTGTTTCATTATTAATTTCTCATTCTCATATTTTCCTGCAATTGCAACTTGAATAATATTTGTTGTTCTTTTAAAAAGCTGTGTGTTTTTCTCCAAACAAAAAGCAAGATGACAAGTGAGAAATTATCACATATTTTTATCTCTTTTACATTAAGTTTTTAAATTATTTTAAATTTATTTGGCTTATAAACTATTTTATGGGTTTGACATGGCTACCAGACTTTGTGAATTAATTGAAGAGAAAAATAAGAAATTTAACATTTTATGTAGTATTTTGTTATTTAGAATTAAAATGTGGGCTTCATCAAAGTTAAAGTACACATTAAAAAGGTGTTATGGGAACAATCTCAGTTTGTTTAGGGCTTGAAATAGAGTTGTAAAATTAAAGTTAAGACGCTGAACAAATGTTATATTAAAATAGGCTTATCTTGACCTGTTAATATCATAATTGAGCGGTTTAAAAGCCCACATTCATGGAGAAGGAGCTTTGTTTCAATTTGACAAATTCAGGAAAGCTGAATTAGTGAGAAGGACAGATCTTGTCGATAAGCAACATCTAATCTCTTAAAACTTATCCTTGATATCAAATCATAAGGGCTACTATTTTCAAACTAAATAGGAGGATTAGTTCTTTTAGAGGCCAATAGTAGGCTTCATATAAAGAAAATAATAAATAGTCAATATACCCAATTTGAATTCACTCATAGACTTTGATGAAGTGGACACAATTAAATTAGCGGTAAATAGAGAGTGCAAAGGTAGTGTGGATTCTTGTGTCAACATCTTAGTTGTTGCAGCTATCCATATTAAGTGGTCACTTTATCTATTTTCTAATGTTTTGAAAATCAAACCAGAAGTTCAACTAGTAAGACAATATATTTAAGGTTTAAAACGTTCAACTGATATTAGACTGTTATAAAATTGATAAAGATTAAATAAATTAAAATATGAAGGAAAGAGATTATCGTTAACCATAAAAAATTTAAAGTTTAATTGAAGAATAGATTGTTAAATAAAAATTAATTGATTTATTTTTGTTTATAAGAACTTATTATTTTACAAAAATCAACCAATTAGTTAATAAACTAGTCAGTGTTTAACAATAAGAGTTATTAAAGTAAATCAAATAAAAAAATTAAAAACTAAATCAAAAAGTTAATCAGTTTAAGATTTTTATAGTTGAATTGACCGAACTAGTTGGATTTTTTAATCATTACTTTTTCTTTCAACAACTTTTTAATATAAATAATTGATTTCTTTTCTATTTTTCAATTTAAAGGGAATAAGCACCATCTCCATTATCTGTTGTGAGAAGTAACACCAGCCATTGTAATCCTTTCATGATCAAGTTCTTCTTCATCCTTATTCAAATTTTATGTTAATATGTAATTAACATAGAATAAGAAGCAAAGTGGATTAATCTAATTATCTCATCTTTCACTTTAATTTACATGCTGGAATAAGATAAGTAAAATAATTCAAACTAGAATAAATTCTATAAACTAACTACTAATGCTATTGTCAGGCAAAATAAAAGTATGATTTACTAATGAGTTTGTTTTATGATAAGAAGTTGATTTGATTAATTTAATTTTGATTTTATTGATTTCTCTTAGCTTTGAGAAATATCGAGATGTTTGATTGAATTGAAAGAATAATTATTTCACTTTTACTATTAACTGATTTATAAGAATAGATGTTTAGCCATAGAACTAAGTAATGAAAATTTAATTTACCCTAAATAATTTTTAGAGTTTATTGCTTAAAAAACTCCTTGTTCCTTTAATTTTAGTACCTTTTAGGAATGCTTAGTGAACTTTCCCTTAGGTTTGACTTGGTTATTATTGTATTTTTACAAAAAGAATTCTTTAGAGGTTTCGACTACCAACTAAAATTTTGGCATTATTGCCAGAAAATTTTTTATATAAATTTCCTTTAATAGTGAATTGATTTATCTTAAGATCTTCTGGTATAAGTGAATAGTTTTTGATCCAGAGATTGAGAAGATCGTAAAAGCAAATAGGAAGGAAAAAAGGTAAAAGTATAACTTATCAATTTTCACATCATTTAAGTAATGATTATGAAAGTGAAAGAAAAGAAGTTTTTAAAGAAGAAATGGTGGAACAAATGATGTTAATGGAGTTAGTAACATACAACATGAACCAATAACTATTGTGAATCAAATTTTGAATATTGATGTAGTTTTTTAGTTAAAATTAGGGTTGATTAAACTATTACCTTTTTTTGTTGACTTGTAACTGAGGATCCCTATAAGCACTTGAAGAAGTTCTATGTCATTTTTTAAACCATAAAGTTGCAAGGAGTAATAAAGGAACAAATAAAATTAAGAGTTTCCCCATTCTTGTTAGCAAACAAAAAAGATTGACTATACTACTATAGTAAATAAAATGGAGGCTAATGTAAGCAGAGGATCTATTATAAAAAAGACTTCTACAGAACGAAGAACGATAGATGTAAGCAGAGGAGCTATTATAAAAAAGACTTCTATAGAAGCAAAAGATTTAAATAAAATGGAGGCTAAAGTAAGAAAATTACCATCTAAAGCAAAAAATAACCCCAGATAGAATGCTAGTGCTATGACTTTTGGGAAGTGTAAATTGCCCCGCTGTGCTTAATAATACATGAGAAAAATAAAAAGGAAGCAGAATTAACAACTTTAGATGCACTAACCGAAGATCTAATTCTTAAACATGCATTTCCTAATTCAAAAATTTTGATTGCACCCCTATTTCCTAGTAAGTTGTCGAAAAAAAAGATGGAAGAAGCAAAGCAAGAAATTTTATAAACATTTCAAAAAGTTGAAGTTAATATTTCATTATTGGATACAATTAAGAAAATTTCATGACATGACAAATTTCTTTGGGAGTTAGACACTAGGAAGAAGAAACTAAAAAATAATGGGAACATTAGAGTAAAAGAGAATGCATTAGCCATCATTCAAAGAAATTACCTAAGAAATGTGAAGTTTTAATTATGTTCACTACTATATATGACTGCCAATCAAAAGGGGGAATGGTCTATGCTCAACCATAAAGCACTTGTTAATGTTATACCACCTTCAATTTATAAGGTTTTGAATTTTACAACCTTTAAAAGAAGCAAAGGCAATCATTTAGTTAGAGGATATGTCTAATTATGATATTTCCTATGAAATTATTTAGGATGTAAATAAGTAAGTTGTAGGAGATATACTAGGACAAAGAAATTAGAAAGAATAGTCATTTCACTTACAATATGTCAAGGACTCTAAATTTATGCTCAATGTAATTGTTCAACCTTAAAAAGGAGTGTTTGTTTACTTTAGAAAAATTTAGATCATATTTATTAGGACCTAAAGTGGCCATTTTTTGGATCATACAACCCTCAAATACTTATTAGTAAAAGGAATCTAAATTGAGACTCATCCATTGGATTCTTTTATTGAAATAATTTGACTTAGAAATCAAGGATCAAATAGGAGCTAACAATTTTTTAGTAGAACCAATAATTATTCTTGATTTTTTCTTGCTTTTTATTGTATGAAAGTAGTATACATATGCTTAGCCTTGAAAAACGGGGTGAAAACAAGCCCGAGAGAGTGAAAACTTGGCTTGAAACTTGCAGAAAATCGCCACTTTTTAGTGAGGGCAACGGAAACGTCGGGTGCGTGTGTCATACGTGCCCAACGGGCAGTACTTCTGGCGTGTGCGCTGCATGTGCTAGAAACACGGTTGACACATTGGTGGACAGTGTCGCTCGTGCAACGCATGCGCCAACCAATAATAGCGGGTGGGTGCACGTCTAACGCATACAACGCATGCGCCGAACATTGTTAAGGTGCGTCGCTGGGCCACACGTGTGATTTCCACTCATAGTTGACATCATTGCTAACATCAACGCTACAGTACACTGACGCCCTACTGACGTCAGCAGCTACATTATTTAAAAACAAACACAAAAATTTCAAATTTCTCGTAGTAGCTACAGTATTTAATAAAACACAAAATTTCAATTTTTCCATAAAGGTGTCTCGGGGTGTTTTAGGTCATTTTCCAGGTCCAAGAAATTTATGAAGTGAAAATTTCTATTTTTTTAGAATTATTACATTAGTAATAAATTAAAGTTTAACTCTAGGAAAAAGAATTAAGGCGTTCTGAATCTGATTTTGAGTGAATTTTCATGCTTCAGACATCACATGAGGGAGATACTTCAAGTTTTCGTATCTCAAGTCTCACGTTCAGTGTTCAGGATCGCATGATAGTTACTTAAAAAAGAAATTAACACATCTAAAGCTATTTTTTAGTGAATTTCATGCAACAAACTTCCCATAAGGGAGATACATGAGGTTCTTGTGTCTCGGGTAATCGATTCAATGTCTGATGATGCAAGCTAGTCACTTTTCTAAGATTTTTCCTTTACAAAAGTCTCAAATGAAGTTTTTAAAGAATATCTTTAGCACGAGTATGTGACAATGAGACTGTGCATTCAAGTTTTTGCATTTATTGATATTACATTGTCATATATCATATGCCCATAAAGAATGTGAGGATAACATAAAGTTGTATCCCTTGTGTTTGTGAACTTTTTGAGTGCTGATGAAGATGTAGTTACCATAGTGGTCGTTCGAGTCAGTATTTTGAATTATTCTGCTTACACGTTAACACTGCGTTTGGTTAGCGTCTTTGGTAGCTGGAGTCGGAACGGAACAGAACGGAACGGAACAGAAATTGGGGACAGAAAGCTGTTTGGTTTATGGTGGACAGAACAGAGAATCTTGTCTCCGTC
>JANZLX010000006.1:32140487-32152072 GCA_025531955.1 Erythroxylum orinocense | reverse complement strand
TATGAGCGAGCTCTACCGCTTTGATCACTATTGGGAAAGTCAAAATCTGGAAACAACCTTGTGATTAGTCGCGTCGAGTGTTGTTTCAGCACACTGTATTAGGTAGATTTTATAGAGATCCTTAGTATATATTGGTAATATTGTCGTTTGCAATTAAATATAAAAAGAGATAATTTTTTACAATACAAATTAACGTAGTAAAAAAATGTAAGCATAATTCTCACAAAGAATCTATCGGTAAATATTATATGAGTTAAAAACTAAAATAAATTGGAGGGTTGGATTAACGATATTTAAATAATTTGGAAATAAACAAAAATATTCAAATTTAAAAAATTAATAATGAACCTTAGTTTTGGGTCACCTACATTATCAAACTAATATGAATCATCGAAATAAAATTAAATTCATTAACAAATACTTATTTGGTGATGTTTCATCTTAAGATTAAATGAATAGAAACATACATTCTAAACACATTTATTCACTGTTTTAAAAATTTCGGTCCGATTCACTCCTAAAAATTGGTTCTCAATTGAACTAGTGAGAATCGGTCAAAACCGGTCAATTGACCAGTCGGATCGGTCCGATTCGACCGGTCCGACCACTGATTCAATAAATTTTTTTTATTTTTTTGTATTTTTAAATATTATTAATATTATATATAATTAAAGATAATTATTGCATAATTATGACGTTACACCGATTCAATAAACCGGTAACCAGTAAGGCCTCCGGTTCGATGACCGGTCTGAATTTCAAAACACTGCTCTTATTAGTTAACAATTTAAATATGATCGTAAGTTTGATTAACTAATAGCTTTAGGAACTAAGAAAACCAATGAGCAAGACAACACACGCATAACATGTATTTAGTCAAGATAAGTATCTTTTTAGAATTTCAATCTTTAACGTAAATATGGTAACCCTAATTTTCACTTTGAATTAGCAAAATTGAATATCAAATCTTAATAATCTAACTGCAAATTAAATCAATCAATTACTATTTGTGTACCCTAACGATCAATCAATTCGATCATGAAAAGCAATTCAAAAGACACATAATATTTATCAATGAAATAAATTTTATTCAGAAATCTTATACATACTAGATGATAACGTGGTTTCCTTTAACTAAGAAGAAGAATTTAGCTACTCATAACAGAAGTAAAACCCAACAGAAGAATAGTAAAATACATAGTCTCCGTATCTAGTCTTTAAAAAAAAAATGAAAATCCTAACCAAAGCTAGCAAAAACCCAGCAGAAAACGCAAGGAAGATGTAATTCGTTCTCTTCCCTCTTATCGTTATCTTTTTCAAATATTCTCCCTACATAATCAGGCAACAAATTCCTACCTAAATGATAACAACTTGATTTCCTAAATAATAAAAACCCTAGGTGCATCGAATCTGTATTCAAATCAGATTCTGCAACTAAATTTTTCCGTGCCCACGTCTAGTCAAAAACTTTTATGTTAGTTGGGAATTCGAATTACCTTTGTTTTCCTTGCTTCTTTTTTATTCTAATTCATCTCCTATGTCTTGAAAACCATTTGAGAATAATTAAGAAATAAGTTGATTAATTTTAAATAAAAATTTTAACATATTAAAAAAATTTATATCCAAAATTAATACAAAAATAACAACTTATCATATACGAACATTCTACAAGTCGGTTTTTCTTTTAGAGCAGTCGTCAAACTCGGTACCCTAGTCGAATATTTTATTTAGAACAAAGGAGTCCTCCGTGTGCCGGTCCTTTGATGTGCGTATTTTTAAATAAATTTAAGAAGTTACTATGAAAATTCACATTCAAGACCATCACCGCTTAAGAACGTCTAAAGAATCTTGTATTACTGAAACTTCCTCTTAGGGTGTCTAGTTGACTTTTTCTCTATTTATATCATATATGAGACGAACCTAGCTAGAAATTTCAAATTGTATTGTAGTAATTGAATGGAAAATATCATTGTATTATTTCGAGTTCATGATTCGTTTAACTATGTTGCATTTGCCTGAAGTTTGTGTAATAAAACCATAATCAAGTTTACCAATACATGATAAAGAATACCGATACTTACGTGTTGAAGACATGATCAATGAATTATGAAGACACCGCTCAAGCGTTCGGTGATGGTTAAAGCTTTTTAAGTAAATCCATTTTCTCTTTTGTAATTACAGTTATCAATGGGACAAACCGTAAAGAGAACTAGATGTATGTATATATAGGGACTACTATGAAGACTTAGCCATTAATATTAACCCGAGGCCTGCCTATCATGGACCTTCGGATTAGGCCTACACCATTAATCACACTAATTATATAAAGGACTTAAGTCTAACAGAGATTCATAATAAAAGTGGACCATAGACATCTTAATAGGGATCATATCATTAACATAGTTTTAATAAAACAAAATTATAATCGATTGTAACCCATAAAATATATTATAACAGTTTGTTCTAGTTAACTAAGTAACGACAGAACTTATTATTTATTATTCAAAAGATTTTTTAAAGATGAACCCAATTCAGATGGTGAAGATGAGAGATTAAAAGTCATTATTAAGAATTATGAGTTTGACTGAAATTACCAGCAGTCAATATTCTTGCACTTAATGATTCAGTTGTTGAAGTCTAGTCTTTCCGGTTCTTTTGGTTTGAACATCCCATTAGCTTGTTTAAATCGACCACCAAAGAGAAAGACATCATCATAATGGAAGTAAAGTTCCGGCTTGACGTTGCTCGGAAGAAAATGAATCTGATTAAGGATTTGCATACCCATTTAATCGATTGAAGATTGGGATGATCTAATCCATCTCTTCCTTGTTCAACTTAATTCCGTCTAGAGAGGCCAATTCTTACCTTTTTCTTGCTTATATAAACCTGAGATAAGTTGTGCGTAAGTGATGAAGATGTGATTGAGAGGATTGAAATGGAGTCTTAGCTGATGATGCGTAAGCGACTTAAAGGTTTACTTTCCTCTTTCGTCAATAGTTACTTGATTAAATTTTCTCATTTTACTTATTATATATGATTGGGTTGATCGTGCTAGGCCCAAGCTCAGACTCAGAACGGCGTATGGGCAGATCGGTCCATTCTTTGATATTGACCTAATTTCTGTAGGTATTATCTATATAAATTCATTACTTCATCATGAAAAATGTACGATTTTTGAGAATCCTAGTATTTCATGTTCACTAGCCACCAAAACTCTCACAAAAGATTAACTTGAGTATCGGAGGGGCCTACCGGCAGTCAACCTCCAGTGTACCTTATTATTTTGCAGGTATTTTTGTGTCAAAATCATCCAATCTCATAGATCCTAGCAGCAGTGCTCAGCCCTATCAAAATCAGACAGAACCAATATATTAGACGAGTCATTAAATATAAACCGAAATCCTGAAATTGGCTATATGATAGGCTCTTTGAGTCTTGCCATATTGGTTCGCAGCTAAACTAATCTCTACCCTGTTGGCAACTTGTCAAATCAAATGCTAGGAACCACGATGAACGCCATGCAAAGTCAATAGATGGGGTTCGACTCCCCCTATGGGAATGAAACGCACCTTGTAATCAACTATTTACTACTTAGTGCGAGCTTTTGTAGCTAGTTCGGATTAGTCAAACATTCACGTAGTGCCGAAAATCGGATGATTTACACCCAAAAAAAGTCAATAGATGGGGGATGCGTAAAGAGTGGATTGGAGCCTTTGAGACATTTGCCATCATTGAAAATTTTAAATTTGGTAATTATTGAGATATCCTTGTCAAAACTCAAAACGGTGTCATTATCATTATTATTTATATTTGAAAAATTGGTAATCATTATTTTCTTTAACTTCGAATTGCATAAATTATCAAATATATATCATAATTTATGAATTATATATTTTAAGTAAATTATTAAATGAATTAAAGATTTACGATTAATTAACAAATTCAATTTAATTGTTATTAAATGCCATGGTCCTTATAAAAAATGATATGTATAGATTTATACCTTCTTGTATATTAATTTGGATTTGGGTTGATTTGACTACAAAATTTAAAAGTTTGAATTAATATTTAGATTCTAAAAAATTAAAAATTAAAAATTACACCTTAATTTTAAGATATACTTAATTTTAAAATTTTAACTTGTATGTTTTTTAGAACACCTAACAAGCATGAACATGTATTCTTTTTAAAGTATATTCTGGACTCGATGAGATAATATTATGACTCTACCACTTTCTTTTTATGTACATACATGATTTAATATGAATACACGTCCATTTAACCATAATGCCTAATCACTTAACCTTTGACTATTGAAAATGATATAATTTAATTTTTAAAATTTAAGAAATAATTTCGTATATGCCATCGAACAATTTCCCTTGTGGGCTGAAAGGTCGTCAAGGATGCCGACAAGCACATAGAAAACAAAACTAATCTATAGACATCAATAGAGTTGAAACTTGAAAGCAGTGACGGATCCAGAATTTTAGTTTTGGGGGGTTAAGACAAAATTTTTTAGTCTTGAGAGGCAAGGACAAATTTTTTTCTTCTTTTTTAGGGGGGGCTGGGTTATAGTTTTCAAAGGAATTGTTTAGTCTTGGGGGGGCTATAGCCCCTGCTAGCCCCCCCTTGGATCCGTCACTGCTTGAAAGCTAAGCCCGTAGAATAGTAGGGAAATGGGGAAGTATTCGACGTGCCATTCCATGGTAGACTCTTCTCTAGATTTCACATTTCCATTCCAAGTTATTTGTAGACAAATTAATGACCCCGCCATGCCAAGCAAAAGTAGGTGACCACTGGAGTAGATCTTTGGATCTCCAAACATGTACTAAAAATGGGTTCGGAGAATCGGGGAAGGACAAGGACGATGTGTACATACAAAGAAGTCCCGTTTAGAGTTAGTAGCTATGTGCAGGAGTTAGCCAAATAGCAAGCAAGTTGCAGGTGTCAGTTCTTCCGATTTTTTTTAAACACATCAAGACTGTACTCGTGGTTATTTCGTCGTTTAGAGATTAATAGAAGAGATTGTTACAACTTTAACCGAACATGTTTGGTGTCCAAATCAGGTATTGCTAGTACAAGAGTCGGTTAAAAGCCTTTTAATGAGTTCATGGAAGATTCTAAGGCAGCCAAATTAGACATGTTCTTGACACACTTAGTTTGAAATCTAGCAAACGTTTTGCAGGACGTCGTGTTTAATGAATAAAGAAGAAGTTAAAAACATCATCCTCCAAAATATGATGCACGTACGTAATAGGAAAGAAACTTTATGTTGTGACGTCGTTTGTCGATTACTTATCATAATATCACCTGTACCATTTCTATAAATTTAAAGTTTCACGCATTTCCACATTTTCGTTTAGAATTTTGCTGAGGAATTCAAAAGTCGAAATCCAGGGTCAGGCCAGCAGCCATGGTTGACGATGGAAGTAATCGATGGTAGGTCATGCAAGTGTAAGTTTCCACTCGTGGGACTAGAAGACCCTCCGTTCACATTAGAGGCAACTAAAGACGATTTTTCAACAAATGCAAGAGAAATTAATGATTTTATTATAGAAATCATTGTTTTAAATATAGACTGAAAATTAAACTAATGGGATAAGAGATATAAAATTTAAAAATTTTAATCGGTTTAGATTTTAATAAAAACCATATATATATAATAAAAGATTAAACAACATTAATTGTTTTTAAGTATGATTGGAAAGGAAAATATTAATTCTTACACAATGAAAAATAGAAGTTTAATTGAAGAAATAGACTGTTAAATAAAAATTAAATGACTTACTCTAATTTATAAAAATTAATCAATTAATTAATAAATTAGTTAATTTTTAATAAAAAAGTTATTAAGATAAATAACTTGATGATTCAAAATTTTTGTAATTGAATGAACCACAACAATTTAATTTTTTAATCATTAATAAAATCTCCTTTAAGGGTAATGTAAAATTTAAATCGTTTTTCATTAAATATAACACATATGAGTTATCTTTTGAGTCAAAATAACAAGAACAACAAAATAGGGAATAACTTTTGTTCAAACAAAATTTCATCTAATTTGACTGAAATTATGATTTTTTTGCTTCTTAATTTTAGAGATAACAGTATGAATTATTAAACTATTCATAAGAATGTCAATTTTAGTCCGATCTAATTTTGGTCTAGATTGACGGGACTACCGGAGGGTGGCAGACCAAAATTATTAGGCTTGATCGGGCCACGGGCTGGCTGAAAAACGACGCCTCTAACTACTCAACTTTTATATGATAAAATCGTTCATGTTCATCAAATTGTGTCAACAATATGACAAAAATTAAAAACAAAATAAAAGAGTAGTATAAATTGATCAATGAACCATGATTTTGAGCAAATGATTGTAATCACATGTTTCACTTAAGATAGCCTCAAACAACAGATACTTCAACATAAATAGATGGCTTTAATACTTTTCAACTGAGGCAAGGCAACACCTTGTATTATTAAATACTAAAGACATTGACTTGACATTAATCACAAAAGTCGGGAGAAGTATCTCCTCATTTTCTTTTTCTCACCTAGAACACATCACCTCAAACCACTTCAAAGTATGACCTCCATACTAGCACCTCCAGTCAAAGTCTGCGTTTGGCTTATAAGGGCACAATATCATCGCGATTGCTTTTCACTAAGGTTACCATTATTTTAAATAGATTATATGTCTTGCCGTTGAATCAGAAATTCTAATGGGAAGATTCATGGTAATGTAGTCTCCAACTTTTTCTGTTCTAACCTTCCCTTGTTGTCCACTAGTATAATTAATCCAAGTACATTGAAAATCTCGGACTTGATATTTGTCTTTTTTATATTATTTATTTCCTTTTTTAATGCAAATAAACACACATATCTTATCACTCTTTTTTTATAGAAAATATAAAAAAGGTAACCATAATTTAAATTTAGAAGCCATCGATTTTCAGTGCTAATATATACCTTAAAATTTTGAGAAAATAGCCTAATAATTGACACTTATTATCAGGGACGGAGCCAGAAATTTAAAGTAGGAGGACCTAAATGTTTAACTTTTTAAAATTTTGAGGGGCCCAATATATATACCACTAACTCCCAAATAACTTCATCCTTATATATATATCTATATATAATATTTTAAAAAAAAATTTGGGGAGCCTAATACACTGAGCCCCACCTAGCTACATCAATGCTTATTATATAACTCGATGTATATCAACATGAAAAATAAGAAATTGCACTAGTATGAACATGTTATTTACTTTGACAAATAAAATGGATATATATTTTGGAAACAGTCTCTCTACTAGTTAGAAATAAGGCTGCATATTATTAGATATTTTCAAATTTCTACTAGATATTGTTGTTGTTAAATAAAATAGATATAAAAGAAAATTAATTCAATTCCATACATAATTAGAAGATCACGTGATAGTTTAAGTGCAAAAATTTTTAATAATAAAAAGTAACTAAATTTCACTTTTAATTAAAAGATCTCTTTACATATATATATAAAAAGAAAGATAAATAATTCCTATAAATAAAATTATTTGAGCATAAATATTCCATTTTAATACTAATCAACAGATCTCTTAAACATATTAGTATAAGTATCAATATAATATTGCCACCTTCCAAGTTGTAAATGCTTTCTTGGCCAAAGCCTATGTGTTGATTAGGGATACGTTCAATTCTCTCCCAACTTCCATCTTTATCTTCTCTCTTCTGCAGCTTCCACAAACCTAAACCCTCACCTTATACATCTCTCAAGTCTCACCATTCCCCTCTCTCTAAAACCTTTATAAACCTTCTGTCTTCTTCTACACACATACCTCAATTCAACTTATATATCGGTTTCCATATCAATCCTTTATTGCTCAAATGTCAATGGATATCCTGAAGGGTAAGTGGAAGGGAAACCTGCTCCGTAAGGCATGGGATAGGTGTCGTTCAATGGGTGCAATTCGCAGAAAGAAATCTCCAAACACCTTGTCAAAAAGCAACTCGTGGAACTGTACCAGATCGCAGTCGTCAATGGACGAAGCAGATCATCATAATCGTCAGGGTAGTTGCAGGAAGAAGAACGATAATAAAAAGAGTATTAAATCAACTCCAGAGGGTTGTTTCTCGGTCTACGTAGGTCCCCAGAAACAAAGGTTTGTGATGAAGACCAAGTACGCTAGCCACCCTTTGTTCAGGATGTTGCTTGAAGACGCTGAAATGGAGTACGGCTACAACAGCCTAGGTCCTTTGTTGCTTCCCTGCGACGTGGATTTATTCTACAAAGTTCTGTCGGAGATCGACAACGGCGATGAGGTGGTAAGTGGGTGCTCGCCGCTGGCCATGTTCAGTCCCCGCCGGTCAAGCTTAGAGTTGATTAACAGCAAAAGGTATGGGGCTTACCGGATTCTTCCTCCTTCTCCAATCCTAAAGCTAAATGAGTCCTGAATTAATTAGCCTTTCCCACGTACAGTTAGTCTCAAAATGTTTTCGTTTTGAGATTAATAGTAAAATAAAAACCTTAAGACTTATTCATTACAGAGGAAACATACATGTACAGACAAGTTTTGGTTTATTCAGCATGTAGAGATGTATACTGTTTCCTACATAGTAAAGCATTAGAGGATTGTCGTAATCTACTTTGATGTTTTAGGCTGTTAATCTTGTGTCGTATTATCATTTGTGTGGATTCGAAATGAATGAATTAGGTAAAGTATACAAGCAGTCTTGCCAAGGAATGAGGATATCTATATAGATAGATATATAAAACTTTGGATTTAGTTGCCAATGAATGAGGATATCTATATAGATATATATATAGCAACTTAGCAAGTGATTCTACAGACTACAATCACCGCTTGCTGATCGAAGCATTGGGACGGTGGCAGATGTTGAAGGTCCAGTTATGCTTAAGTGTCCTTAGGAAAATGTACAATGTAGTAGTTGGTAGTTAGTCAGCAAGTGAAGATGGTGTTTAAAAATTTCACGAAGCAAATTAAGAAATTTAGTTTTAAGGATAAAAAATAAAGACTTTCATTATAATTTAAGTAATTTAAAAATTTGCAAACTTTAAAATTTTTAACTTTTTAAAAAAATTTCTATTAAATTATCATTAAAAAATAATAATAAAATATATGTAAAATAAGCTTCATATATGAGTAAATTAAATGTTGAGGATATGATAATTCAACCTAACTTTTAAACGGGACCTAAACTAATTAAACTTGATTCAAAGTAATAATTTAAATAATTATAATAAATTATTATTTTAGATTAAGTTAAATCCGTTCGAGTTAAATTTAAAAGTTGAGTTTAATTTTAAGTCCGTAACATTTAATTGATGCACATGTGATTTTTAATGGAAGCTTAGGTTAAGGAGTTTTTCTGAAAATTAAATTTTTTTAAAGATTCTAATTTTTTAATTACTTAAGTCACATAGAAATTCCATATCTTTATTAAACACATTTATAAGTAAATCTATGAAGTTGATGAGATATTAAACTTTATGGGTGTTCATGGGATAATAAGGTTGAGTAATAAGGATGATGGCCAACGAGGATTGACGTTCAAGTTTTGGAACAACCAATACTCATGCTCGAGCTAAAGTTCCTCCAAATTTTGTTCTAAGTGCTTTAAGCGCATATGCTTTAAATGAATACACTCCTACAATTATAAAAAATTTGAAAAATAATTACTGAAATTAATAAATTTTAGTAGGAACTTCTACCTCGAGTTTAATATATTTGAGACTAATTGTAAAAATAATAAAAAGGATGATAATTTTATTTTGATTTAATAAAAATTTTAATGAATAGTGAATATATACTTTTTAATGTTATCAAAAGCAGAAAAATGGTTAGAGATTATTGATTATATTTGATATAGGATTCCAATAAAGTCACAATCAATTGTAAGTTTATTTATCAAATTATTTTGGTTTCATTTTAGTTTAAAAAAGAAATAAGAAATGAAAAAGAGTATGTCAATTTCTAAATAAATGTTATCTAACTTTTTTCTTTCCTTTTTATCCTCTTCTAAAATAATAAATGGGATACATCATACATGACATAAAACAAATTGATTAGGATTATACAATTACTAAATGCATGATTCTTATAATCCTAGAGTGTTATTATCATAAATCTTTATAAAATTGATGAATATAACATCTTTTTTGTTTTTCAGTTTCATCCCTTTCTTAAAATTTATGTGATATTGGACTTTCCACTTCCAATATTATACGTCTATGTTATTATTCCAACTTTGGCCCATAGTATTACGGTGAGAGGTAACATTAATGCAAGATGAGAGATGAGTTAAATAGAGAACATATCATTATTTATATTACATAAGTTCTTACTTTTATAGTTAGAATAATTGTACACATTATACCTATTGTTAGTCGAATATGGATGAAATTTTGTGTATAACTTTGTATATTTTTTGAAACAATTGATTGCTAATTTTTGTGTGTATATAATTTTGAATAATCTAAAATTTTAGCAGTTTTGACATGTAAATAAATAGTATAATGCAAGTAAAAGTTAATTTATTATGATTGGGAAGGATTCGAACCCTAACATAGTATAATGATATTATAGCTCCAAAAGGAGAATGGAAGCTAAAGGTTGCCTTCAACCAAAGTTAGGATTATGATGAAGCTCTTGCACTCCCATATAATATGTATATTGTTAGGGGAGGATGAGTTCCAGAAGTGATGAAAGGCGGAAGACAATGACTAAGAGGAGATAAGAAGAATAAGCAACAACATAGTAAAAAAGTGAGATAGCTAAAGTAAAAGTTGGTTTTGATGAAATCAGAGTGTTAAACATGTGTAGTACAATTAATGGTTAAATATAACAGGTGAGAAAGTAGTAAAAAATGATGCAATAAAAAATAACAAAATTTTCAACAAATAACGAATATACTCTCTATATACTTTCTTCTCCATTATTTTTACTGCTAGGGCTTCTTGAATTACTCAATACAATTAGGGTTTCCAATAATCACGTACTAAATTGGTATCAGAACTCACAAATCATCATAAATGCCAAAAGGCACATGCTCCAATAATTTGAAGTAGATGGAGGAAAAATAGACGTTACAAATATAATACTCTTTACTTTCTTGTCTCTTGTTTCCACTATTAGTTCTTCTTGAATTACTCAATACAATTAGGGTTTCCAATAATCATGTATCAAATTAATATCAGAACTCACGAATCATCAGAGATTCCAGAAGGCATATGCTCCCATAATTTGAAGCAGATAGAGGAAAATATGAAGTTATATGGAGTTATTGTATAAAAAAGGATTATACAAATTTAAAGACTAAATGGTGCATATGATGAAGACAAGCAACTACAAGGATCAGGAGGATAATGAGGGTGATCGAAGAGCCTTAGAAGTTGAAAGTGGAGGAATCTATGATAGTTACTCATATTCTCTACCTACTACGTCCTAAAGGTAGATTTTCCAGTATTCAAGGGTGAATGATTGAGGAATTGAGTATACAAATGTGACAATTTTTTTATTTAAATAACACCTCCTAAAATGAAGGTTAAAGAGGCAACC
>JANZLX010000006.1:32099611-32118018 GCA_025531955.1 Erythroxylum orinocense | reverse complement strand
TGAAAAGATATGCCAATAACAACCAATAAATTCAAGATGAAATTAGATTCTAATTATAATGAAATTGAAATATCCAGATATTTTTCATGATCCGACCTTTCTGACATTGGCTTTATTTATCGGAACATTAAGCACATCACAAAAGTCCATCAACTTTTTCTTTAACACACTTGTTAAGCTTTTCCTTTACTTTAGCCTTCTGTTTTTCCTGCAAAAAGTTTTGAAGTCTACATTAAGAATTACTTTTAGCACCAGAAATAGTTAATGTATAAGTTGATAATAGTGCAAATCAGCAAAGTTCAAGTGAGCATAATTCATGGACATAAATCACATGCATAAACAGGAAGATTTAAAAAATGAATAATTTTCAACACTTAGTTGAAGACCTCATTCTCAGCCCAAACAAAGCCTGAAAACTGGCCTATGTTCCTCTTCAGATTGTGCACCTGCAAAAAGAACAATAGTTGAAAATCAAAGAGGAAAGCAACAAATAAATGACGTTCAGAGTAAAAGGAATATTAAAAAAAAAGAGATACGAGAAAAAAGTCAAGGGTAACCATTCAAAAGATAGATCTGGTCAAGCACCTTAGCTTTCTTTCCAAAGAGTATTGTATGAAGCATTTGCAGATTGTCATCAGGTTTTCTCTTGGACAACTTGAAAGCAACTGAAACAGTTCACAATATCAGACAAAAAATAAAGCCAGTCTGCTGTCACAACAAAGTCATAATTAGTAAATAACAAAGAGAAAAGAAACAAATCTTTAAGTCTCTTCAATGGAGAAATATATGCTTCGTGTCAAGAGATAATATGAAATCTTCATGTCAACTGTGTTTACCCTAGATTTACACAAGAATATCCATCTTCTAGCAGTTGTATCGTTACCAATAAGATACAAAAGTATAAACAAGAGAGTATAAAGCAGGTAGAACTTAAAGTACACCAATATACTATATCTAGCTCAGAATGATAAGGGGCTCAATTCTTTCATTTGGCAAGATGAAAACCTTGAGTAAATCAAGATGTTCATGACAGTGGAAATTAAAGGTAGAAACAGGAAAAGCTCTTCCCCTATGTCCATCATATCATATACGATAAAAAATAATGACAGCAAGTAATTTTACAAGCCTGCATCAAGAATTACCCACGGTGATGCTTACTATAAAGTGGACTTTTAATATATTCATTTCAGACGCAAACAAGAGGATCTCTTTGCTCCATTTAAGATTAAACTAGACATTTGAATCAGTTTCAGGACAAATAATTTAAAGAAACTCAAGAAAGCAAGAGAAAAGTACCATTTGGGATGTCCTTCAAAGGCGCGCCAGTTCCCTGAAATAACAAAAAACTTGAAAATTACTAAAACTACTCCAAAATTCAACATCTAAAGTCCATCAAAATACAACAAAGAAGCATTAGGCTAGACGGAGCTGACCTTCTGAATAGACAAGGGCTTAGTAGCGGATCTCCCGGCCTGAGGCGAGGAGTAGCGCTCCACCGTCTTTCTTTCCCTAGTAGGCCTCTCGCTGCTCGGCGTAACCGCCTCTTTAGCTTTGCTTTTTTCACTCTCTCCCTCCTCCTCCTCTTCCTCCTCCTCCTCGTTCATTTCCTTCTCTTTCACTTGCTCAGTCTCAACGTCAACATCTTTCTTATCCGAAGAAGCTTCTAGAGTCTTCTTCTCTTCTTCTATTTCTTCTTCTTCAGGCTTCACTTCCTCTTTCTCTTTCTCTTCCACAGGAACTGCTGCTTCCTCCTCTGGTTTCTTTTCCTCTAGGGTTTCGCTTGCCATGGACCACGCGACCAAATCGAGAAGAAACCAAACAACAAGTATTGATAATCAAAGAAAACCCCTAATTCGGAGAAACCAAATAAATGGTAGGGATCAGGGACACCGAATTTGATTCAGATTGGGGATTTTTGGAGGAAAAAAGGGCGGGGGTTCAAAATTTTCCTTTCCCAAATAGAGAGCGGGCTTTAGCGGTTTATTTGGACCACCGTCAAAGACACCGAGCTCAAGGTCCTTCTTTGCTCCCGCTTGTATTCAATTTTTTTTTTGCTCTATACGACAACGTAGCACTTCAGAATCTAATTGGCCGGTCACGTGAGCGTACTCTTACTTAGATGGCCAGTCACGTGAGATACTTAGACCCTATATTCCGCTCCACGCAAGTAAAGTCTTAAACTACTCGGCTTAGATTGGAGATGGAGAATCCGAATCCAGTTTCGACCCGACCCTCTGAACCAGAACTCGACCTCTACACCATTCCCAGCTACTCTAGTACAAGACCTCCTCTCTCTCTCTCTTTGATTGTTTTCTCAGAAAATAGTTTCTCTCGGAAAAATATTCTATTATTTTGTTTATGACATTTGGTTCCTTTAGGTTGGTTTACATGGGACGACATACACGAGACGGAGAGGAGCGCATTGAAAGAGTTCTTCGACGGGAGGTCCATAACGAGAACTCCCAAAGTCTACAAAGAATACAGAGATTTCATCATCAACAAGTTCCGCGAAGATTCTTCTAGAAGGCTCACGTTCACCGAGATTCGGAAGTCGTTAATTGGAGACGTTAACTTGATCCACAAGGTGTTTCGCTTCTTGGAGAAGTGGGGACTTATTAACTTCGGCGTAGTTTCGTCTCGAGATGATGACCCGGACAGCGACGAGTCGGGAAACGTTAGGGTTGAAGACGGGGCTCCGAATGGGGTCCGAGTCGTGGCCACCCCGAATTCTTTGAAGCCTATCTGGGTGCCCCGCCGACATGTCGGCGACGTTGTTGAGAATGGAGTGAGGTTGCCGCCATTGGCTTCTTATTCGGATGTGTATAGTGACTTGGCAAAGCCAAAGAGGTTTTTTTGTGGAAGTTGCAGTGGAAATTGTGATTCAGGCAGATACGAGCACGATAAGGTATCCTCAAAAATTAGACCTTTTCATTTAATTATTCTGCAAATTCTTGTATTGTATCTTATTGCGTCGTATTTCACTTATTTGGAGTATTCTAATCATCATTCAGCAGGGTGACTATGTGATATGTGTAAAATGTTATAAAGATGGAAACTTTGGAGAGAACAAGAGTAAGGATGATTTCAAATTTATTGACAGCAGCTCGAAGTACGCTGTTTGGACCGAGGCCGAGATTTTGCTTCTTTTAGAGTCTGTTTTGAAGCACGGGGACAATTGGGACCTTGTTGCTCAAAGTGTCCAAACTAAGACTATACTAGATTGCATATCTAAGCTTATTGAGCTACCATTTGGGGATTTTTTGTTGACGTCTGTGACTGGAAGGGGTAATTCCGGTGTATTGAGTGGAAAGATAAATGGGACTGAACAAGTTCTATTATCTCCTTCAGATCATATACAAGAAGTAAAGAGTGAGGGTGAATTGCATGAGAATACGGATGAAACTGAGCAAAATGGAGATTCGGTGACTGAGGCTCATCCTTCAAAAAGACAATGTGTTGCTTCTCTTTCTGATGGTGGTAGTTCTTTGATGAAACAGGTATGATCAGTTACTTCGAAGTCAAGCGTGAAGATGTTTAATGTGTCTCTTGTTCAATTTTGTTTTCATCTTAATTAGTTAAGAATCGTGTCAAGGATCTAATGCATGACTAATTTTTCGGATGAAGTGATCACTTGGCTATTGATCTGTTTTTGTTTTGTAGAAAGTTTAAGGGAACCTTCTATAGTAATGGGTTATACTATTTTGGCTACATATGGGTTCTTCATCTCTTTACATCAAAAGTATCATGACTCTTGTTTTTTCTTCCTATTCATACTTTCCATTTTCCCATGTACTCTGTCTAATTCCCAATCTTTCTTTAGGTTGCTTTGATCTCGACCTTGGTTGATCATGATATCTCAGCTGCTGCAGCTGATGCTGCTGTTGCAACACTTTGTAATGAGACCTCATTTCCAAGGGATATATTTGATGGTGAAGTAGACTTCCTGACCAACAGGTTTTGTTCTTCGGATGTCCATTCTGAATTAGAGAGTTATATGTGAAATTGTCTCCTCTAATGTTAATAAGGTTACTGGTTTTAACTTGTTTACCGGCATGTTTTAATTATTTATAATTTATATTTTCAGACCCTGTCCTTATGAAGATTCAGAGATGAAGGAGAGACCCGCTCATGCAGGTAATTATAGTAAATGCATTTTTGCACCTCGATCCAGGTGGTATTGAGAAACAAAATCACTGCAGTGCTGTCTACACTGTGGATTATGCTTGCGTGATCACTATAAATCAAGATGGACACATTTTTTCCCCACTTTAAATGCCATTTTTCCCTTTTTTGTTTTTCAAGATTACCTACTATGTTATTTAAATTCAGTCTCTTCATTCATCTATATCTTTTTCAGATACTACAGAAACATCCCAAATGCAGGATGATGTACCTTTAACTTTGCGGCTTAGAGCTGCAGTAGCAACAGCTCTTGGATCAGCTGCTGCTCGTGCCAAGTTGTTGGCTGATCAGGAAGACCGAGAAATTGAGAATTTGATGGCAGTCATACTGGAGACGCAGGTAGAAGGATGTTTTTCATTTCAACCTTCATTTTATGCAATGCAGAGTTAAAAGATAGATAATTTAGAAGAAGTGGCTACTGATACATGCTCTTTTTGTGGCTGAATCATCAGTTGAAGAAACTGAAATACAAAGTAAAGCATTTTGATGATCTGGAAGTTATAATGGAAAAGGAGTATGCCGAACTGGAGGAATTAAAAGAATCTCTAATTGATGAGCGGATAGATGTCATACAAAGAGCAATTACTTCTGGCATACCTAAATGGAGGGATTATAGTGGTGCAAAACCTTACATTGGGAGTTAGATCATTCTACTGTTGAGAAATAGAACGTAGATCTAGCATTTATAGGATTCTAATGTTCAACTTAAGCTTAATTTCCTGCTATTTTGAAGCAATCTGCTTACCTAAGCCTAGGATGGGTGTATTTGACACAAGTTGCTTATTACCTTGTATTAATGAACTGCTAACAGTCCAAATTCGGTATTTAATTTGATCCTACATAGTCTTTAATTTTAAGGACTTCAATTTTTTTTTTACCATAGAAAAAACTACAAGGCACTTTAACGTTCTTTACATTTATAAGACCCTACTGCTCCCACTGGGACAAAGCTGGCTATTTCCTTTGTTGTGAATGTGATACTGATATTAGTATGACTATAACGTGTGGTAAAATTTTTGTTCAGAATTATGGTTTTATGTTAATTCATCATGGAACAGAAATAGCAGTCACTTTCAAGCTGGTCTTGATTCTGGAAAGATATTTACTACTTACATTTCAAAGCTGAAGACAGTACAAGTGTCTGGATTTTTACATAGCATTGCAGCAAGTAAGATTACAGAAGTCTTGCTGGAAATCAGACCAAAACTATTAGAAAAACACTCCACACCACACAAATATTCAATCTTGTCCGGGTTTCATCCCAGACAAATACAAAACTTGCCTTGAGACCCCGTTGCACAGGTTGCACTTAGATACTTTTCATGCAGAACTTTCTTGCATTCAGCTACGCACTGAGCAAGTGTGCATGGGTTGATTTGTATGCTAAACGCTCCCTCCACTGTTTGTGGACCCAAAGCCATGAACACAAGCACCAGAACCATAACCATCACTCCCAACTTCGCTGCTTGGCTATTCATGTTCAAACTTCTTCTGCTTGCTTACTATACTACTCCAATCTTGTCTGGAACATGACCAAAACAGCCCCACAATTTATAGAGAGGGCATACACCTCTGGAACGATAACCGTTGATGAGCGACACATTTAAATACAGATATCACTAGAAAAACAGCAAACCAATGTCCAATGGTCTGAGGCCCTGATGAAACAAACCATTCACATTCTAGTGGTGTCTGCTTTTGCAAAAATCCACCAGGAATTAGTACAAACCAATTAACGACGAGCAGATAGCCCAGCCTCTGAGCTACGTGTTGGTCGTGGATTCCAATGTTCATTTGCCAATCACCGTTTAACATTACCCTCCCACTTGCGGCTCGTAAACGACGTTGACGAGACGGTGATTGGGTGGTGTTTGTTAATACGCCTCTATCAAATTGCCGACAGATTGGGCGGCGGAGAGCATCGGGTAAAGATCATTGTATTCACTCAAAGGCACCAAACTCTTCGGTTAGTCATGGCGTTAAAAAAACATGGACATCGTTAAATTTCTTTGAAGTTTTTCATCGATAATAATTATTTTGCGAGATGCAAAACATTCTGTCTACAAAAAATAATGTAAGAGACAAAAAAGGTTTATTTACTGATTATTTTATTTAACCAAAAATAAATTTAGAAGACTAATTTTAAAATTTAAAAAGTTCAATTTTAATTAAAATTAGAAGATTTTCATATTGATATAAAAAAAATAAAAAGTCTTGATATGCTTAATTCAAAATATAAAAGTAAAATAATATGAAATTTTCATGTAATTTTATTAGTTTGAATTATTTTAATAGTATTTTATAATATTAAAACAATTTTTATTAAGCATTTATCAAATTATTTTAATAAACACAACCGTCCAATATTTGTTACATATATGATAGAATTTATATCATCATTATTATCATCACATTCAGTCCGAAGTTTCGCAATAAAGCGAGATCTAGAAAGGTCTGATAATACACAACTTTACCCCTACATAATAGAAAAGCTATTTTTAGCCTAAATTAACCATATCAAAATTCAAGTTAATATTTACTCAATTATTTATTTAATTAAAATAAATATTTTTTAGACGCCTTTTGAAAATTATTTTTAATATAAAATAAATAGATTCTATCAAGTTAATTTATAATATAAAAGATTATGGCCTTTAAGAAATATCTTTTTATTAAAAATAATTTAATTAATGACGAATTTAAAATTCAATTCGTTTACCGAAATCTAAACAGTCTTGTAAATTACAGGCCCAAAATGTCGTTCGACCAAAAAAATGAAAGCGGTCCGTTTAATCATACACAAATGCCGCCAGTTTCCCTCCTTCCCAAACAAAGCAGCTCCAAGTGCAACATACACTCTCAAAACGCAGAGCTATGACCAGGCGACGCCTCCGCCTCTCCTCTTACTCCGACGAGGACGAGGACAATGACATTCATCTCCAGGAATCCGCCACCGAGCAACGTCCTTCCGTTGCTAACCCTAGCACTCTAATTCCAGAGCCCGTCCCTATTTCTGACGACGAGTTCATCGACGTCTCCGACGACCTCGACACGCCTCCTCCTCCTCCAGAGCCCGAGTCTGAACATTTCTCGCACGAGTCTCGTCCCGCACGTCCGTTGAGCTCCGACGAGGGCTCCGGTTGCCCGGTGAGTGATTGCCTTTCGAGGATGGGATTGAGATTGAAGAGAGAGTGGTTGGAGTCTTGTATTCGTGGACTTGACCTTGATGTTGCGACAATGGCGAAGCTGTGTTTCGAACAATTCTTGTTCTCTGATATGAATTACTTTGGCGGAGGTGTGCTTCCTCGGAATGTTGATTCCATGCATCTCGTTGATCTCTCGGGACCGTTTGTGCTGCAGGTAACCTTAATTTTGTGTGCTTTTGTTTTTTATAAAAATTTGCATTCACGGTACAGAATTATTCATCACGCTGTAAAGTTTTAGTGAACTAGGACTTATTACTTGTACCGTCGTGATACGAAGTTAATAAATTTCTTGGAATCGGTTTTTCGGTTGGAGTTTATTCTTACCCTGTGAATCAATTCGTTTTTCAGGTAGATGAGATAGTTAATATAAGTTGTCCTCTAAGGGACAGGTATCAGGAAGCACCTCCTGGGAGCAAGAGATGTCTCAAACTATCTATGACAGATGGTGTTCAGCGGGTTTTTGGCATGGAATATAGGCCTATCAAGGATCTCAAAGTCTTGGCTCCCGCAGGATTAAAGGTTTATCTTCTGTGGACTATATAAATGGTCATACTTTTAGATTATTCCTTTTATAATAGTGAGTGTTAGTTCTGATGATGGTCATATAAAATTTCTCAGATTAAATAGAGCAATATATTATCTTTCAGGAAATAACACATTTTCTCAGGCTTTCATATTAAGTCGTTCCCTTTTAATCATCTGGCACCTGACTGCATGACTACACATGCCAGGCTGCTAGCAATTGCCTCTTTAACAGTATGCCAAAATAACATCATGATGATTTTAAGTTAATAGAGAGATCATGGTGTTTTAAACTTTATCAGGAATCTAGTTCATAAAGTTGATGCCCTGGATAAACAGTAAAAGAAGGTCTAGGTGGAGAAAGGAAACTGATGCTGAATATTCTTCTCAAAAAATGCCCGTCATAGTTAACCGTAAGCTTAATTTTTTTGTAGATTGTGATCTGCAATGTTCATGTTCGACGTGGGCTTCTATTGCTGGTCCCTGAAGCTATAGAAGTTCTTGGAGGAACCGTTCAAGAGTTGGATGCTGCTCGCCAACGCCTTGTTAACGAAGTAAATAAACCGCCAAGGGGGAAAAGGTAAATTTTATGTGTATATAGGATGTGTTGAGTTGTTAAGCATTTAGAGTGGCAATTCCTGCTGCATTATTCTGCCATTGTCACCTAGGAAGAAAATAAGAAAGGGCTAAGGGCATGATTCAGCTGTTCGTCCTTCTGCTTTTTCCTTCCTTAAGTAAATGCAGAATGCAGAATGACCTTGCACATGATGTTTAAATTAAGGGTTTCTCGATTCTATGATATCCCTTGTAGGAGAAAAAAATATTGATTTAAAACAGTCCCAGAAATGGCCATTGCTAAGCTAGAAGACTCTTTATCCTTATGCAGGGTTCATATGTTATTAATTGTTTTGAAGCACTATACTCTTGACCTTTATTGGTTGTTTTTTTATTTTTAAAACAGACTGTTTATATTCCTATCATTTATTCTTCATGAGTCTCAAAATATAGACGCTTTGTTTTGTAGTAAGTAGTAGCATGCTCATTTAATATTGTTGTATGAAGAGTCTTTACTTTGCTATAATTCTTTTTGGTGGTGAAATATTCAATTATTAATTTCTTATTACCAAACATTCTAGTCCTGATTTAGAAAATTTGTTGTCATACTCAAGTCCTTGGTACTGCTTTAATGTACTTACTATTGGACTATTGCCTTACAGATCAAGGACAGGTGTAGTCCCTCCTTTGTCAACCAGAGCATCTCTGGCTGCCTGGGCACAGGTTTCTGAGAGCACTGATACTTCTGTTAATAATCAGGGGCATATGGGTAGCTCTGTTTCTGCTTCTAGACATGGGAATGACTTTGTTAATATTCCAGGACAGAGTAACAATACTATTGATGGCCCTAGACATACTGATTTTGCTGTCAGTGTTGCTGGGAACATAAGTAGTTCTGCAGTACAACCTGCAGATCCCCAGCAGACCGATAATCAAGGTTGGGTTGATTTCATTTTATTCTCCTTTGAGTTTGACATTGCAATAATTCCAGTGAATAGGAAGTTAACTATTTAAATTTACCATTCAACCCCAAATATGTACAAGCTCTCTTTAGATAACCACTTGCATTATCTGAAACCTTACGTGAGAAAAATTGTGGAATTTTTCTGGATGTATGTTGGCCATCTTCTTTGCCAAAACATTGATAGTTTAACATATAAACTGATTTTTTAGATAGAACAAGTTGTTAGATGCTGATATTAATACATACTTGTTTGTCTAATAATAAATTCTTGCTTGGACTGCAGTTCCATGATAAATTACATAGTAATCAAACATTTTGACACATTACATACCTATTGATTACCATAAGCTTCTACAACAAACTTCATGTTCTTAAACATGGAGCATCTGTATAATAAAATACATGTCTGGTCATATTTATATGCTTGTATACAACAAAACTACACTACTCTAGGTTATTCTCCTATGAAATGCCTTTATAACCTCTCAAAAAGGTTTCGTTCTTTTTTCCTCTTTTTGCTTGCATGTACATCTTCTAGGCAGCCGCGATGTTGCACTTCACACTGTTACCAGTCAATGGACTAGAGAAGAATCAACTATTTCAATGAGCACAGAAAAATTTGCAGCTAATCGATTATCTAGTGTTGTTTTTGAGGTTGAGGAGATGCGTATTGATACTCCTGTTAGTGGGGAGAACTTGGGACCTAATGATCTCTCCAACGGCCCACCAGCTCGTGGAGACATTGGTATGGTTGACAAACATGGGCAACCACTCGTACTAACTGGAGAGAAAGCAATCCCATTCACATACTTGGCTAGTTTGTCAGCTCAATGGGCTGCAGTGAGGGAGAATATATCTTCAGTTCAGGGAAAAGTTAAGGTACGCATAATATAATTTTCTCTGTAACTGGGTGCACATATCTATGTGCGTGAATTCTTGTAAACGTTTCTCATGGTTCGATGATTGTTTGCTAATATTTGTGAAAAATTGTAGTGTTTCCTAACTGGTGTAAAGGCATTTCAATATAAACAAAGGACAAGATATGAGCTCCAGGTTTATGTTGATGATGGTAGCCTCATCTCAGATATTCTTCTCGATCATAATGTAAGTTTTGAAGTTAGCCTTTCATGCAAATAAATGAAGTTATCAACAATAAAATGTAAACCAAATATTTCTTCTCTGCAGTTGGTACAGAAAGGAATAGGTCATTCCCCCGAGGAGGTCACTGCTGCTCTCTCTTCTTCAAACAAAGAGAACGCTAGAGATATGAAGGAAACTCTGAAAAATTTCCAAATGTTCTTGGTGAATTTTGAGGTAATAAAACATTGTTCGGCCTGTGCTCTGTTATGAATTTATCTTTGTGACAGTGCAAAGTATTAAAAGGCTGTTTTCTCTATTGCATTGGGATCTTTATGACCCTTTGTATTTTGCTTCTTCATTGTTTGGAAATGTTATGGTCCAGGGGGTAATGCTTATAGAGATGAACGAAACTTCGTCAGTTCCAATTGCTCTTGAGATGAACCAAGGTTGCACTGCTTCTGATGCATGGTTGCTAATGAGGAGACTAAAGTCCTTGGCTCCAGTACAAACACCACAGAATCCAACCATCAACAGGGTCGATATCTCACCTTGATCGTCTCCACACATATAGAGCTCTGTTTCAGGAGAAACTTAGAAGCTTTATGAAGTTGAGAATGATGGGACTTCTTAGTAACTCCCGGCTGAAGGAAAGATTTAGAATTCCCTGGAAGATTCATGGCTCATAATGAAAGCTGTTCTGGCTAAAGAGACATTAGGATAATTAGAGGGGAGTTAATGGATATTGATGATGAGCAACACAGCGGTACCTGAGGTGAATTAAAGTTATGTTGGTAGAAGCGGTTGTTAATGGAATAATGGCCCTGATATGGCAACATCTGGTGATTTAATAGGAAATGTGTTCCTTGGTTTGACGCTGGAAATATGACGAATCAGAGGGTACACAAGGATATCAACTAATCAAATTATCAATGGAGTGAGGTGGATAGCTTTGTTTTTGTTAATGGAAAAGAAGCAAATGATTCTAGCTGAAAACACAAAACCCATCAGAGATTAGGAAGAAAAGCCGTAAGATTAAGGGTGGCAGCAGTCTGTTATGCCTTTACCACGTTTCTGTTATGCCTTTGCTGCGTTTCTTTCGACTTTTTGGTCTCGACAACTTAATCATCCACTTTGTCTTTGTTTGCATTATAGCGATGACCAAGATGATTAGTACTTTGGTGAAATTACAATGGTTTATTTCTTAGGAAATGAAGATCATCTGAAAACCTGTCATTTCTTATGTGTTGTTGCTTTATGCACAACACACAGAGTAGCTATTCCTTGTGATTCATGTTTGGACATTGCCTAAGGACAATTGCAATTTAGAATGGCTGATATGCATGATGCAGATAAAGATATGGAAAGACCATCATCCCATGAAATTGGAGCTACCAGGTGTCAGAGAATTTTTATTTACTAAGTGGACAATCCTGTATCTCTTTAAGAACTACGTCATCCAGGGAGTGGAAACATGTAGTTGCTCCACTCTGTTGTCTCAGGGATAAGCACCTTCCAGAAAAATGTTGCATTACAAGCTGGTTCTGCCATGCAATTGCGCTGTCCAGATGGACCGTTTACAATTCTTTTGGGACACTTCTCAGTGGACTCCAGTGGCATCCTATTTACTTGAACCTAGCAGTTCGGTGAGGGTTGTATGCTGACATAATTCAGTGATATCTACTTTCTTTTTTGTTGCTTTGAAGTGGAAATATACATCTCTCATTCTCTATCAACTTCTGATAAATTTGCCTCCATTCATTTCTGACACGATCGGTCCTAGGTAACAATTGTCATTCCTACTTCTGACCCCAATTTCATTCTCTCGAGTTTCCCATATAGCAAGAAGAGCTGCTTTTCTTGTCTAAAACAAATAGAGGGATACAGTCAAAGGACAATGTTGTATGGGATGCAGTTTTTCTACGGAGTTGAGTGCATCCGTTGCGTTATAGAAGGCCATCCTTGGTGCAGGCAACTATCAGTGCGTGAAGCATTTACCACCATTTTCCTGCGGCATATTTTGAGGTGCGGAAGTGCAAAGTAGGAGCTATATGCTGAATCCCAAAGTTAATTTCCTCTGCATCTGTAGAGTATTAATCTGAAAATTGAGTCAGTTGCTGTTGTATGTTGCATTGAACTGTCTGTATCAACAGGCGGTATCTGAGATTTGAGCCTCGAAAATCGTTATGAGACGCGGAAAAGGATCAACAAGGTAGTTTATTCATCTGGTAGTTTATGTATTATACAAACCCATTGTCTGTTATCGGTTTCGTTTACTTGAATGAAATCAATTTAGCAATTATATCGATCCTATACTCTTTGTGATTGGACGTTACTTATAAATTCCATCGGACATATGGAGATCACAAGCCTTACATCAATCACATGGAGGGGCTGATTAAAGGTAGTGAAGTAGAGATACATAATAAGGTACAATAACAATTCAGAGCTCCTCGTACTAGCATACTGATTTCATTACGAACGCAAGAGTTGCCTGCGTGTACATGCCAATTTGAGTTGTGGGTTGATTAGTTTGACTTGAGCTCATCAATTTGGTTGACAGAACTTGGATTGAGCTTTGATTTGTTCTTGTAGTTGTACCTTAGAACAAAGGCCCAGCGGTTGCCTAAGTCAGCTATCTCAGGATACCAAAATCTCCAGGAGAAAAGGAAAGAAACCCATGATGGCACCACCAAGTAATTGTCTCCACGGCAACCACTCCTCACTATTGCCTTCCCACAAGCTTCTCTCGATACTGATGGGATTAGGAAATTCTTATTACTCTGCATTATCAGAACATCGGCAAATTGGACGTAAGTAACTACTAACAAACCATTATTCGTATGATTTCTTGGTTTCACTCATACTAAAAAGCAGTCTTATTATTTAAGTTATTTTTAACAATAATTTGATTAAAAAAAGCTTAACAGATTACAAAGTGTTTTTTAAGTAATTTAGAATAATAAAGGTGCTCTTTAAAATCAGTTAACACAGGATTTATTTTCATCAAGTCCAAAACGTTCTCGTTTGTAGATTTTTGCTAACATGATGAGATGAACTGTTACCTTTTGAGTCATATCTGTTCTTATATTTCCAGGAGTCACAATTGTCACCCCAATCTCCCCACCAAATTCACTTCTCAATGACTCACAGAAGCTTATTAGAGCTGCCTTGCTTGCCTGATAACAAGAACAAGCATGGTTTCGGCCACCACTTTGTGATTGGATACCAACATATTGTACATAAAGGATTAAATTCTTACACTGTAAAAACCCGATTTTGGAATAGGGTACCATCCAAGGCATGAAGCCACCACGATTATCTTCCCTTTGCTCTTTCGTAGATGTGGAAGTGCAAACTGTGTGCCATAAACTGCACCCCAGAAGTTTACATCCTGCATTTTAAGTACTGTATTGGAGAATAGCTTACTAGAAAATATATATACATAGTAATCTCTTCTTTAGCAAACGCAATTGAATACCATCAATCGTCGAAGTGCAGAGATCTTATTCACATATCCAAAGTCCTCTTCTAAGCCCATCCCGGCATTGTTCACCAGATGATCCACTTTTCAAGCCAATTCAGAGAAGCAGATTAATAATAGAGTTAAAGAACCGAACCCCAAAAGCAGTTAAAACTTACATTTACCAAAATGCTGCACAGCTTCATTAACAAATCTCTCACAATCTTCCAACTTGGAAACATCAGCAACAATGGCTATAACATCCGGTGAGCCTAGAGCCCTGGCCTTGTCGACCACAGGTTTAAGACAGTCCTCTTTAATGTCAACCAGAACTAAACAAGCTCTTCTCTTGGCATACTCGTAAGCAATTATCTCCATGTTTAGAAAGAAATATATAGCTTATCAGTGCTCAAATCCTGATTAGTATATCACATTTAAGAATGATAAAAGAAACAAATTGACATCATCGACTACTTAAGGCCTCACCTCACCAATTCCTGAAGCTGCCCCGGTAATGATCACTACTTTGCCTGCCACGTTCTCGCTGTGAAAATGCCTTCTTAGAGAGTCAATAAGCTTGATTATAAGATATAGAGGTAAGACACAGAGGAGAAGGGTGGCGTTTAAAGGAGGAAGCAAAAGACTGAACAAGTTATGAACCAAATCCATAGCCTTAGTTTTGCTTCAGGTACTGTCAAATGGTGAGTCTGTCTAACTTCTATAAAGAAAAAGTTTGATGGTAAGGAGTTCTTTTATGTCCATGGAAGTCTCACAGCCTTAGCACTCTTACGTCAGGTGGGGAAAAGTTACAGTATTATGATAAATGTGAATAATAGACAATTAAAGAAGGTCAACAGCTGCTGGACAGTCAAATTTGTAGTATCAGCGTTTGAATGGTAGAAGAAGGGACACATCTAACACGCGCAGCAGCCATTATCAGCACTGACCACCGAACCTTTGGCTGTGAAGATTTGATTGCTATAATGCTTCTGATGTCAAGCTCTTCCGTCAGCGGAAACTGGAAAGACATTTATAACAATCAATCTTGTCAGTCATGATAATAGAGGTGGCCTTTCTTTCGGATAAGATATTATATTTATGATATTTTTATTATATTTTATTAAATCTTATACACATTTTCATAAAATTTATATTTAGCTGAATATCACGTAAATACATGATGAAATTTAATAGAATATAATTAACATAATTAATTAAAATATTTATTAATTTAATTTTAAATTTCCTAATATATAAATTAAAATGACGTTATTATAATAAAAGAAGTTTGTATTATCAAAGTCTTTCATTTCGTACCGAATCTTTTAAGTTGAGTCTAATTGCTAACTTTAAATTTTTATCAACCCTAATTTTCTTCGTATGAGTTGATATGCTTAAATTATTATTACTAATGTCAAGCTTATCCCTAAGTAGAAAGACATTTAAACCATTTTTGTGATTTTAAAATTACCAAAATAAAAATAATAAAACTATTATCTCCATCTCAATCAATTCTCTGATTTGGTTAAATTAGTTTTAATCCTTTTTAAATGATATTATTTTAATTTAATAATTATTATTTTAATATTAAATTTCCCACATAAATAAATTAAAATGATGTTATTTTAATAATAAAAGCTTGTATTATCAAGTATTTCATATTAAGTCTAATTAATTTGAGCTTAATCCGTTAATTTTAAATGGGATTAGATTGCATCATTTTTATGAATCTAGTCATAAATATTTTAAAAATTGGGCCAAAATAAAATTTTAAAGTACAATATAATAAGATTAAATAAAAAATATTTTAAATAGAATTTAAGAAGTAGACTATTCTAGATTATTAAATAAAAACTAACTGAATATAAAAATTAGTTAGTTTTAAAAAATAAATTAATAAATTAGTAAATGACATATTTTTAATTAAAAAGATTATAAAATAAAATAAATTAAAAAAACTAATCTGCTCAAAATGTTTAACTATAACTTGATTTTTTAGTTATTAATTGTACCATCTGTCAACTAATGAAGGGTCTTTCTGCTATTAATAACTAATTGTACCATTTAGACTGAGTCCATCTAAAAGTTGAAAAGTAATCCAAATTGACATAAGGATAAGATCTTCTGTCCAGTTTTACGGTGTTTTATTGTGTCAAATGAATCTCAGTCATTTATTTATGTGGATTTTGTGTGAGCTCCACATAAATAAACGCAGGACCTGCATAAATAAATGTCTGAGATTCACTAGACACAATAAAATACTATAAAAACTGGACAAAAAATTTAAACTCTTAGCACGGTGCCTTAGACCTGAAGTCCTAAGACGGGATCAGATCTTCTAACTTCTTTTTCCGACCCTACCTTGTCTCCCTAAAGTCCTAAGAAGGGATCAGATCTTCTAACTTCTTTTTCCGACCCTACCTTGTCTCCTTTTAATCCAAATAAGGCCAGAGGATTTCAGCTCCTAAGATAGTCAAATCAATCTATCCTATTTTATTTCGTCACACTTAAAAGAAAGACTCGAAACTAAAATTTACACACTCTCTCTGAAACATTAAAGCACTTCAATTCAACGTTGGTTTCATTCCTTCTTCGGTTCAGGCATTTGGATGGACTCAGGATAGAGATATCTGTGAGCATCGGTACGATCAAGAATTTTCTTGCTGGCTGCTTCTGCCGCCAGAGCTTCTGCTCCGGGAAGGTAGATTAGTCCGTACATCCAGTCGATGACATCAGGAGCTAACACCTTCCACAGCCACGTTATCCTGAACCAGGATGGTTCCGTCAGGTATTTATCACCCCTGCAGGCACTGTTTACCATAGCTTTGGCACAGCTCCTTGCTGTTTCAACAGGAAAAATGCTTACTTGAACCTACCAAAACAAAAGCGAACAAAGGTCAATTGGGTTTCTGTAGGATTGCACAGAAAGTCCACTTACCCGAAAAGATATGAGCTTCTGAGTTCGAGGTCCCAAATATGGTTCAAAACCCGATTTTTAACCGAAAAGCCTGAACTTGATCTTAGCAAGGAAAAACGTTGAAAAGAATATAGAACATACATCCCTCGTGTCTTGATCAATGTCCATTATGCCTTCCTTTGTCAAAAGCATGCCTTGAGTCAATTCAGGCTCGATGAAGCTAGGTGTCACAATTAGTACATGAATATCAGGAGATAGTTCAATTCTTAGTGTCTCAAAGAAGGACACGAGTGATGCTTTGCTTGCCTGGAAAATATTCAAAGGTTACTATTAGCATGAAAAAGCTCAATGATGGAAGTAGATTAAAGGGCTGTTAGTCTGAGAAACAATATTATGTTGTAGATACTCTTTCTTGGTGTTGGCAACCATGAAGCAGAAGAGGACATTATTATGATCTTGCCTCCGGTCTCTCGGAGGTAAGGAACTGCGTACCTGGTGGCATAAGCTGAACCCCAGAAGTTGATATCCTGATTGTCTAGAAAGTAAACAAAACAAGAAAATATAGATATTAGGGAGAAAATAAACGCAAGACATGTGTTAGAATATATTTTATATATTCCTTATTTAGTTTTTACATTTTAAATTAGACATATAAGATAATTAAAATTATTATATAAATTAAAGATTACATTTATGATAAAAATTGAGAAGATATGTGTTACTACAATTTTATTCAATATATACATCCTATTTTTAACGTAATATTCAAGTCTATTTAATACATGTGAGTAAATCTCCTGATTTTGGTAAACATTCAAGTGTTTACAGAAGTCAAGAAAAAACCTAGAGGATTGTGGCAAAAACTTAAAAAGAGGGTGGCTTTTATCAAAGTTGTGGTCACGTGCAAAAGCATATTGATTTTTCAGCTGCGCAAATTAGTCTTGGAAGAGCCAAGTTTTATGTCAATAGATTATTGATTTAAGTGAGTTTGTTGGTGTACTGTTGATAGAGTTTTTGCTAAGTACGAAATAAGGAATTTTTGCTGCTTGGTGCACATAATGGTTGGGCTGCACTTTGTCTCACAATTAACACATGAAAAATAGTCCACGCATGGCCATTGAAGTTGCTGATGATATGCGTTATTGAAGATAACTGTTTGCGACAAAAATTCTACAATGGATATTGTTTAAGTTGTAGTGGTTATGTGTCAAGATTGAGGGGCTACACAACTTTCTTTTGTGCTAAATTTTTGTCCTTGAATTTTCTGGTGATTCTGCACTTGATACATCTTGCGTGAGCTGATTTATGTGTTTTGGAAAAAACTATCCTTGAGATATTCTGCACATTGTTCTTGTTATGGGTAGTAGCGTAATTTGTGATACGGAGGAATTAACTATGGCGAAAGTTTTCAGCTGAGTTATTTTGAGAAGACAAATTTATAAGGAAGTCTTCTTTGTCTCAAGTATTTTTGTTATTTAATTTTCAGTTGATTAAATACTTGAGCTATTTTTATTTATTATT
>JANZLX010000006.1:32088701-32099511 GCA_025531955.1 Erythroxylum orinocense | reverse complement strand
AAATTATTCATAAATCATTTTAATAATTAATTTTAGAAAATTAAATATATAATATTAAATTAAAATTTTCATAATTCTTATTAATAATTAATATATTAAATGATTAAATATTAAGCATTTAGTTAATAATAAATCAGATTCAAAAACAAAAACAAAAAGTAATTTCTACGGTTTTTACAATTTTTAAAAACTGAAAAACCAAAACAAGAACAAAAAAAAATCTCAAAGAAATAGATTTTTTGTTCTGAATTGAAGTACAAGAATAGAGAACTGGAAATAAAAATGGAAACATAAGATGCACTTAATCTCGGTTCCTTACGGGTCTCCTCTCATAGATACTTGATTGAAAGGCTCACTTCCTAATTGTTTTATAACCCAAGCTCTGAATCTATCTTGAGAGTTTCTTTATTCTATTTCTTGATACACATGTTCTTCCTTATTGCATTTTCATCACAAAATGCCTCACATTTGTAGGCATACCACTGAGATCTGAACGCAGATTGTTTTGCAGGAACACTTGTGCTGTTAATCACAAAGACGAGAGATGACGCAGGAATCATTTGGGGGGTTTTCGGTGCAACTCACTAGAAAATACCCGCAAGTTACGCTCGCGACTTTTTTTGTCTTTTTTCATACCTGTTGTCTTGTCATTGGCAGACAGATTTCAAGTAAAATAATACAAAATAATAATAAAAACATAGTTTAAATAAAATAAAATAAGAAGTTTAGGATTTAAAATTTTTAACGGGTGTTAATTTGTCCTAAAATTGAATAAAATTTACATATTTAAAATAATACTAAAAAATATCCTTAATTTAAAGTTTAATTAGAAACAATTAACTGATAAATAATTGATTGATTAATTAATTAATTTTTAATAATAAAAATTATCAAACTAAATCAAACTGAAAAATTAAAAATACAAATCGATTTAAAGTTTTTATTTTTAAACTAACATAAATGGTTAAAATTTTAAAATATTGATTAATGCTAAACTCAAATAAAAAAAGAATTTAAATTTATCTCAGCTTGCTCTATTATTAATTTAACAGAAGTGGATCATTGACTGTCATCAGTCAACAATTGCGGCCGCAATTGTTGATATTACATACCCTTACTAATCCCTTTTCCCTTACCTCCTCCTAATCGGCTTCTCTAAACATTGACTGTCATCAGTCAACAATTGCAGCCGCAATTGTTGATATTATATACCCTTACTAATCCCTTTTCTTTCTCTTTTGACTTGCTTTTCTTTCTTGAACGACAATTGCACCTCCGACCTTATCCCTTTACTTTCTCATAGTCTTCACGATAATAACTTAAGAAAGAGAGAGAGACTAAAGATATGTGCTGATTAGTTGGTAGGTTAGGCTAAGGAAAAGCAAAAAACGAGACAGAACTGGTCGGTGGAATCGAAAAATCGGTAAATTGGAGCATAAAAAATATTTTAATTTTGATGATTTTATTATGATTAGTGATATTTTTTTAATTTTTTTGATGAAATATGATTAATTAGCTTTGTTATCTTATTTTGTGCTGTATTAGGTAAATTTTTTTTTAAAATTATATATTTTAAATTTTAAAGATTTAAGTTTACATTAGATAAATAAATAATTAAATAATATGTTTAAAAATTATCTTATATATATAATGTATAAAATAAAATTTTATATATTTATTAATCATCGATTCAACCACAATTGAATTTCGGTTAAACCATTAACTCTTGAATCAACTGCTTCTCAGATTCAATCACCAATCTGATTTTTAAAACATTGCTTCACATGAAAGACCTTTTTAATCACGAGCAGTGATGTATGGCATTCATGTCTACGTGAATTTAATATGAGTGATGTCGGCATTCATGTCTACGTGAATTTAATATGAGTGAGGTCGTAACTTGGCAAGGACTAAGGAGAATGCTTAAGAGAGCTTTGAATTAGATTGAGCGTTTAGAGGCCCAATCAAAAGGAAGTCTCATGTTGTATTTTTGCCGACCTACTAATACAATAGAAAGAATTAAATAAAGTATGCATTATAAACTTTTTATTTTACACATATATAATCAGAGAATAAAAAATAAATTTTAAATTAAATTAAATCTTGCAAATTTAAATTTCATTTAAAATTTACTAATTTAATTTAAATGGAGTGAAATTATTTTAATAAAATAATCATGAAAGGTAATATATTAAATTATTAGTAATTTAATAACCCAAAGAATTTGTCACGACAGTCGAAAGAAGTACTAATAATTTAATATATTACCTTTAATGATTGCTAATATATTAGTAGGAGTGAGATTAGATTTCAATATAAGGGTGAGTGTTCAGAGGTCCAATCAGAAGGAAGTCTCGTGGAGTATTTCTGCCTAATATAATACAAAATCACTATCGCGAAATTTCTATGCGTTTCATCTTAAGACGACTTCAAGTCAATGCATTTCTTTCTTAAATAATGCACCTAAGTGTTGCGAAACGCATCTTCAACAACAATGGCTTCTTACTCCTCTTCTTCTTCTTCGGCCTCCCAGTCTCCTCATCCATGGAGGTACGATGTCTTCATAAGCTTCAGGGGTGAAGACACTCGTCGTAGTTTCAGCAGCCATCTTTATGATGCTTTGTGCCGAAAGGCTCTTCTAACCTTCATTGACGACGATGAACTCCAAAGAGGAGAAGAAATTGCTGAGTTCCTTGTGCAAGCAATCCAAGAATCGAATGTTGCTGTCGTCGTTTTCTCAAAAGGCTATGCATCTTCCACTTGGTGTCTCGATGAGCTTGTAAAGATCATTGAATGTCATCAAACTCGTGGACAGATTATCATACCTGTCTTTTACGAGGTAAATCCTTCCCATATAAGGAACCAGTCCCATGACGTTGCCGCAGCTTTTGAAAGACATGAGCAAAATCCCAAGAAGGCGTACAAGATGTTGGGTTTGGGTTCCCTCCTATGTGGTAAAACCCATAAATTTGTTAAAGCCTATTTTTCTTTTTAACCCATTAGGGTTAATTTTTGTATTGTCATTAACCAAAACAAAAAAAATTTCAGCAGCTGTCAAGAGGGAGAAAAAAGAGTGAGAGAAGAGAGAGACTTTGTTCTTCCTTCATCCTTCACAAATGAGAGATTTTCACCCTACCTGTTTTACATTTCCGACAACTGGGAAGTCGTTCACCGTTGGATCGGTCTCATTTTTGGTTTACAGTTTCTAGACATATTGTTCTCCATTCTGAACGGTGGAGATTTGGTTTCGAGGTCTGGAGGTTGAGTTTTTGGATCCAAAAGTGGACTGGTCTGAAGGTGTTTCCAGAACTGACGAGCTTCACCATATTCTGATTTTGGTCTACCATCCTTTGTCTGATCGGGCTGAATTTTGGTGAGCATGTTCCTTACTCATTGTTCTTTGTTTTGAACGGTGAAGATCGGATTTGGACGGCTGGAACTTTTCCAGAATTTGTTAGAACAGAAGCTTTTGTTGTGATTGCTCTTTTAGTGTAGTTCTCTACTTTGAGTTGTGGCTATATGAGATTGAGCCTTGATTTCTGGATTATTGTGGCTGTTGATCTCTGTAAGACAGTATTTGTAATAGTGGATTTCATTTGCTTGGACCGAGAGAGGTCCCGTGGTTTTTTATCCTTCACATCGAAGGAGTTTTTGCCACGTTAAATAATTATTACGTTTTGTGATTGTTTTTGATTTCTGCATTATTGGGGCAGCTTATGATCCTTTGGTTTGCTGCAAATTTTTGCTCATTATTACTCCTAATAGATTCATTCAAGTGGGAAAGATCTATTGATTGATCGTTGTGAGTGTGTTATACCCGCTTGCTTCTCAACACTAAGCAGGCTCCATTCTTCGCATACTCGTACGCCAAATGCTGCAAAAACTTGCAAGGATCAGATAGTTCTCCTAAACTCCTCTTTGTCTCTTAACCTGCAATTTCCAAGTGGTAGCGACTTGTTCTCTAATTCCATTGAACATTACTAGCCAGAAAAAGAATCGGAAGTCCAAAAGCTAGTTCATGCACCCAAGGGTTTCAAGCCTCGCACCTCTTTAGCATGTAGTTAGTGTTATTAGCTAAGCACTTGCTTTAATCTTCAAATTTATACGCAATGAAAGAGAAGTTAAACCATGAATTTTGTCTACTTACCTCGCCTATACCTGAGGATGCACCGGTTATAAGAATAACCTTCCCGGCAACATTTTCTTTGAAAATTGTGTAGAAAATAGTTGTGAAAGCCTTATAGAAAAGATAAGGTGGCATGAGGAAGCAAAGAGAGCAGAACGTAAAAGGAGGAGCTACTAAATTCAGAAAAGTGTGAATGAGATCCATAGCTTTTCAAGTTAGAACAGAATCACCAAAGCAACAATCTTTCTAAGAAATTGAATGCCAAGATCAATTTTTGATCACCTGGGTGCATGGAATTGTGACTTTAATATGTAGTAAAAACTAAAAAGAGTGTTCTCGTCGTGGCACCATTGCATGGCTTCAAATTGACATGTGGGTCCGACAAACCTTGATGATGCTCTCTGTTTTTGTCCTGGCTCTTGCCGCTTCCCTTCAGTTGATGGATAATTTCTTAAAGATGATTATTCTTAATGTATAGTTACGAACTATAAAGTTTGTAGTTTCAGAAAGTCTTTAACTTGTCTGTTGTTTAATCCAAGTCAACTGACCATTGCCAACAAGCTACCACTTAATCTACAGTTCCTCTGTTTCTTTACTTACGCACAAACATTTTTCTTCCGCTCTCTATACTAAAGGTTTCTGGCATCGAAGGGATTTCTTAATGAGGACTTGTTTTTGATTCAGGGTTTAGGGTTTCTACAAAGACTTGATCTTTAAATTTAAATCTGCAGGTTATGTCACTTTGTGATCACCACTAGTACTCAATGACATATAAACAAAGTTCATCGCGGCGGTAGAATAGAACAAATTCTTTTGTTAATTTTAGCCAACTTCGTAGTAGAATCCGAGAAACTTGGCTGTCAGGTTTGAACAGAGTCACAATTTGCAGTAAGAAAATTTCTCTCTATTCTACAGGTATCTGAGTCTGTGACCTCACGAAGGCTCTTACTACAGTTAAAATAAGAAAAGATCTTTCTTTAGAAGAACGTAGCGTGTTCAGTAAAGTTTATAAGGTTTGCGTTGAAATAGTATTACAAGTATTCTTAACCTGCTCTAACTTACTGGTCTGGTCCAATCCTTTGATGAAAACCCCAGCTTAATCAGGTTCAACAGATGGATTGCTAGTTCTTTAATCCAAATAGCACAACTCATAACTGAGTATTTCTGGAGATTTTAGATAACAGATAGTCGAACACTGCAAGAACCTGTTATTGGTTTCAAATGTAGCAACAAGTTATATTATCGAGAATCTTTTCGGGGTTGGAAGAATCTTATATGATTACAAAACAGAAGCCCCATCAGTGCTCTTTTATTCTTACAACTATGTCAGGCAAACAGATTTATGTACTGTGGCAAACTGGTAGTCTAGCTTCAAGCATTCTTTGTCTATTGACCCTGGCAATGAAATCGTCAGCTCTTTTCTTCAATTCTTCTGTAGGCAAACCAACCCCATCCTCTCCATCACCATCTTCCTTCTCATTTACTTTGAGGTTCTCAGTTACCTCTTCCCTTCCTTTCCCTTCCACTTTTGTTCCATCTTCAGAGCTCTTGTTCTCCAATTTCATATCTTTTTTCTCTTCTGAAACAGCTGAAGGCTGAAAGGTTCTTTTCTGGTTTATGTACTCATCATAGTAAGCATTGGTAGCTGGAGAAGGGTTTGAAGCCAGGAACCTGGATTCTCCTATCAGGGCAATGATTATAAGGTTGCCAACTATGAAAAGAGACCTTGGGCTAATAAGAAGAGATGTGATTCTTGGAAGGAAACTGAAGACGAATATCTTCAGATATGATAGTAGTGAAGGAAACCAGATAGGGCTAGAACAGAAAAGACTGAAAGTTAGCACTGTCATAGAGTACAGGAGAAAATTTCCAAGAAATTGATGCTTGTTGGAACTTCTAGTTGCATGAATCCTTTGAAACATGTTAAGATCCATTGTAACGTATGGTTACAGGCAGTGTTGACAGGAGCTTAGGACTGGAAATGGGAAGTTTCCTCTATTCTGTACGAAGAACTTGAAGGCAAAATTAAGGGAATGGTTCGGAGACAAATTCGCGACGAGAAATAAAGAGAACTGTTTTATATAGGAGACAAGAGGAGGATAGTTTGGTGAAATTCTGCACATGCCAACTTGATTTCTTTAGATGACTTTATGAAAAGCTCTAGGAGATTGATTGGTGTTAATTGGTTGAGTTTTCTTTCATGAAAATCCAAGCTTTATCTATATTTTTCTCTTTTCTGAACAAAGGGCACAGTTTCTTGAGGAATGACTTGACCTAAATTGTCCATGCTGGGCTCTTAACAACCAACAAAGCCTTTTTAAGTTTAAAACTTTAACCTTTCTCCTTCTGCTGTCATTACAACAGAAGTAAACTGTTCCTTTTAGAGTTTTCGCTTTTCAGTTGCAATCACAAGTGATATTAAGGTCTACAGAATATGAATTAGATGCAAAATAGTTGTTACAATATACCAAAAAGCAAAGTACTTGCTTAGGACAATTACTCTTCCCAGAAAAGGTGATAAGACAGATTCCATTGGCCTCAAGTTGGCTTCTTAAGTCTGGTTCACATGTTGCACTTTATTATTCATTTCCTGTACTATATGGTTGTAGCAGACATTTTCTTTTTCTGAAGCTAATACTTGGCACATGAAAGGACACTTAAAGACTTTGGAAAGCATTAACAATTTCTTTTCGTCTCAGTGGTCTTCACTTTATCTGTCAGAATGAACTAGTAGAGGTACAGTTGGTAGAGAAGAAAGAGTGGGATTCAAGCAACAGACATGGGAAGTGGACCATTTTTAAAGAGTCTGGCATAATAATACAGCATCTTTGTGTATTCCAGACTAGAAATTTTCCTGTACGAAAAAGGGTTCGTGTGAAAGATGCAATTGACTGCTTAGCAGTCTCATAAATCTTAGTTCTGTGTATGCTGAATTCCAATATCATTATCTGCAAAACTGCTCAGATCTCTGTCAACTAAGAAAGCAACAGGTTTTAAATTTTATCAAAATTTTCAGAGTTTTTCCTTTTATGTTTTCCTTGGAAACAAGAGATATGGACCAGCAGATAATCCTTCTACACTGATATCTAAGCCTAGAGAATGGACAAGTTGCTTCAACCTAAAACTTTTATGTTTCCTTGTGCTTGATGCCAACTAGTCGAGGTTAGGAGCAATAATTTAGAGATCTGAGAAATGACTGTCGAACTGTCTGTAATATTGTCTGAAAACTGTAATATCTTCTGTTTTGTATCTGTTTAGCCTAACAAGAAAACTATTTTACCGAATAGTTCTGAGCCCATCTGCTCAAGTAACCACGCCTGTTGTTCTCTGTGAGGAAACCAGGCACCATTGTTGCACAGTTGTAACTAAGTGGCAATGACCCAAAAGGAGAGATTTGGTATAAATATGAACGGCATTGGGTATTTTACATTAGAAAAGAGAGGAACAACTGTTAAGATCTTTCTTGGGTTTCTTTTCTTTTAAGTTCACTTGCACAGAGAAAAGTTACATAGTTGTATGCTTGCATGTACGCCGGAGTACGGGAAGCTCGATACGTTTATCAGAGCAAGACCAGCGGCAGCCCTCCTTGATTTGAGATGTTCCCACTCCGAGGGATTAGTTCCTCTACTAATCCTTAAAAAAATTTAATGATAAGATATAGATTATTCTTATTATTTAATTTTAAACATTATTTAATAATAAGGTGATTGAAAATAAATTTTAGATGAGATTTAATGAATAACTTATTTTGAAGATATTGATTATCTAAATTATATGTATCCGCGGGATTAATTTGGAAAACCAGTAAGGATATGTAAGAACAAACAATTTTTATTGGAAACATTCCTCTAATGAATTTCCTGAGAACTTCTACAGTAAACATTATCTAAGGTAGCATATTTTTTTTAGATATGACTTGATAATTGCAGTTGGATTATTGGTGTGATTAAAAAATATGTTGTTTGACTTAATAAAGACTCATTATTGTAAAAGATATGAATAGACAACAGGTGACTAAAGGGTGTGAATAATGAAGAATTCTACTAGGTAAAGACCTAGGGGGTACTTGGTTGATAGGTTTAAGAAGGAGTTAATGGATAAGGAATGAAAAGTGAGTGGTTGGTTGTTGATTATCATTATAGGGGTAATAGTTTGATATCCTACCTTTAGAAAATCCTCTATACCCTCCATTTAGTAGAGGAATAAAACTTAGGGGGTGATTGGTTAGCATGAGAGAATGGTAATATGTAGGAATGAGAATGAATATAGTGAGGAATGAAAATGAATATAAACTGCAAGTGGTTGCATTTATGATAATGCGTTCTGTTCTTTTCTTTAGCATTTTTTGTTCATTTATTCAAGCGTTAGCATTTCAAGTGGCCTTTATATATGTTATTCATTGTTTATATACTTAACAGATGCTAAGGTTACGCATGCTTCATTGATTGTTGATGATTGTTTGATTAATGAATATTATTTTGCTTCATATTGATGAATCATAGGACCACCGGAGGTAGTAGTAGCCACCGGTGGTTAGAGAACCACCACCGAAGAGTTTTTATCTCTTTAGAGTTTGATGTATATTAATAAGTATGTTTATAACGATACAAATGGGTAGAGTGCCTTGAGATAGTCTGAAAGTGGAGCTAGCAGAATAAAGTGTTCCTCTATTTATTAAAAAAAACAAAAAAAACCATAAACTAGAAAGTTTTTGGAGAAGAAGGGGCAGGTCAGAATTTATTTTTCATAATTAGATTATGTCAAATAAATTAATATAATGAGATTATATTATTTAGAATGAGAATTTATTTTAAATCCTTCATTAAAATATTAAGTACATGTTAATAACATGAATAATGCCTTCCATTATTATATGATTAAACCAGAGTTTTGTTTATTGTAGGCTTGTTGAGTAAACTCAGGGTCACTTTAACTCGAACATGTTTAGTCTTATAACGATAAGTTTTACTTAACTAAATTTATATGATTTGGATGAGTAAACTCTTGATCATATTAATTTAGAGGCAAGGTTAGGAATATATTATTAGATATATTTTGGCAAAGAGTTGTCTCCTAACGGATCTAAGAATCACATAGCATGTGATTGATAAATGTTATCTACCTAATTTTAATTTAATTAGTTTGTTGAGCAAACTCAAGATCAATTAAATTAAAATGAGATCCTAACGCACCAGGAAATTATGTGATAATTTCTCAAATTAATAGTGAGGGCTATTAATTTGTTTAAAATAATAGGAGTAACCAAAATTTTAAAGTCCTTATTTATTTGGTTTTCCGACATAAACTAATTTTTGTTTTTTAACGAAATAGTTTTTGAAAAATGAGTACAAAATTGTCTCTGAGGAGCATCATGGATGCAAACAAATTGACTAGACCAATTTTTCAAACTGGTTGCGTAACCTTAAAATTATTTTAAGGCAAGAGAAAAAATTGTATGTTCTTGACACTGAGCTTCCACTTGCACTTGCTCAAGATACTGCCAATGAAAATTGGGAATATTATCAAAGTCATATAGATGACAATGAGCAAGTGACATGTGTAATTTTAGCCAGCATATCTCCCAAGTTTCACAATATGAAAATATGAATGCAAAGGAAATGTTCTTGCACCTTCAAGAGTTGTTTGGTGCTCAGTATCGAGTGGAGAAGTTTGAGACTACAAGAGCTTTGTTTCAATGCGGATGGCTTCTGGATCATCAGTGGAAATTCATGTTCTACAAATGATTAACTAAATTGAAAAATTAGGCCAATTGGGGTATGACCTAAACCTCGAGTTGAGCATTGATTTAGTGCTCCAGTCTCTTACTCCGAGTTTTCACATTTTATTATGAACTTCCACATGAACAAAAAGAAAATGTCATTGGCTGAATTACTTAATATGCTTAAGACTGCTGAGGGATGCCTTAAGAAGGAATCTAGTTCTGTTCTTGTTGTTAGATCTTCTTCTTTTAATAATAAGGGTAAGACCTTCAAGAAGAAGAACAAGAACAAGAACCAAAAAGCTTCTGCTAAAGTAACAAAGCCAGCAGGCGGTGTCAAGAAAAAGAATGACAAGGGCACCTATTTCCATTTTGGCATAGCTGGACATTGGAAGAGGAACTAAGAAGCTTATCTTACTAGCTTGAAGGAAAATAAGTTAAACATAACTTCAACTTCATGTTTGTTTATGATTGAGATCAATCTTTCTACTTTTGTTTCACAATCTTGGGTATTATATACCAGATGTGATCCTCACATTTGTAACAATGTACAGGTACTAACAGACAGTAGAGCATTGAGAAAAGGTGAAGTGGATTGATTTATAATTTTTGAGATTAAATTAAAAGAGATTGATTTAATCAAAGTGAGTTGGGAATTTTCTGAACATGGTTCAGTATTTTAAGAAATTCTTGATCTGTGGAGATCCAATTGAGTTGATTCTTAAGGCAAAATAAAATTGAGACATGGGGCTACAAGTCATATGAAGGAATCGAATTTTAATTTAGCCCTTAAGACTTTTAATTTCTGAATTGAAGTCGGTTTTAGTGTTCAGTCTTGGACTGATAAGTGCTGTCAGTATTTTGGCCATCATTGTTGTTCTAGTTATTCAAATGAGGTGATTCTTGTTTTGGATTAAACTAGAAAGATAAGGCTACAATTTGTCTGAAGAAAGTGAATTTTAATT
>JANZLX010000006.1:32055803-32067093 GCA_025531955.1 Erythroxylum orinocense | reverse complement strand
GACGGAGGCTAGAGGCAACCTTCAAGGTTTACGAGATTCATCGTGTTTGTTTATAGTTTGAGTAATTAAAGAAGAATGATTATATTACGACTTCGGAATGCGAGATTTGGTTGTCCAAGACAACATGGTAAAGTTAAATGAGACCAGATCTTCTGTCCAGTTTTACTTTGTTTTATTCTGTCTCGTGAAATTTCAGTCATTTGTAGGCCCTATGTGGGTCTCATGCAGGACTCATATAAATAAACGGTTGAAATTTATTGGACACAACAAGACAACATAATATTAAACAGGAGATCTGGAATCAAGCTAAATACTGCATGCAATGCAAGTAGAAATTGCCGAATACACACCATGCATTCATTTCAATTAAATAGCCTTTCTTCTGCTGAAAAGGTTTCAGAAACTTACTATTTTTACCATTTTCAGAATATACAATTAGGATTACTTACCTTAAACATCTAATGTAATGTGTTCGTTAAAAAGGCCAAAAGTGCATTTCAAAATTTAATATTTATAACAAAATATAATATTGATGAACTTTAACAAGCGTTTAAATTGAACTATAACGTTTTTAAAACATTTAAAATAGACTCTAAAAATATTAAAATTTGATATAATTAACTTCTTTGCAATTAAATGTAATGTGACATGAGATTATTTTTATATTTTTAAAAAATAGAAAGCAAGCTCTAATATTACATAATTAATTTTTAAAATCAAGCAGAAAGTGAGTATATCAATGAGCATAGACGGGGCTAGTTGGGACCTAGTGGTGCACTGACTTCCTCAAGATTTATAAAAATTAAATATTTTTTATTTTTAATATATAGATATATATATACAAGACATAGTCATTTGAAGTCCAGTAGTGTATTGGGCTTCTAAGGTTTAAAAACTTAAATATTTGAACTCTCCTATCTTAAATTCATGTCTTCGTCACTACCAGTAAAAGCTTATGGTTTTATATTTCAAACAATAAGTCTCACTATTACATATTTATATATTTAAAATTTAAAATGTATTTTTTGTCGAATTAAAAATGTAATGTCAATCACTCCATGGCTTATACTTGAGTTTTAATGACCTCCACCTTGCATGATATTTACAATACAACTAATATAAAAATGTGGAGTGTGGATGCCTGTTATTACCAAAAAAAGAAAGAATTGAACACTTACACTCGAATATTAAAGATTTCTTGGTAGTATTAGATTACTAGTTCCTTAAGTTTCAAGGAAACATGTCTGAAATTTCATGCAACTTGCTAGGCAAGAACTTACCATGATCTTCCTCCTCTGGTGCTAATCTGGGAAAAACCAAATTTCCGCCTGAACTTTCCCGATCGATTAATTTTCGTGGAAAAATGACAAACGCGGAGAGAAACAGAACATTTGCGAACTTTCAAGGAAAGAGCAAGAAAAGATACGAGAAAAGACGAGCAGTGGACCAGCTTTTCCTAACGTTGGGAAAACATAACTTCAAAATGAAACAGTGTGAAGAAGTTACACGCCCCGTCGTCATGGTGACCCAATCCTAAAGATTCTTTTGGACGATAGTCTTGTCAGGTTGATTTTAATTTTCTGCAACTACAGCCTTCAAGGTTTTCTCACTTTCCGTCGTGATTTCTTCAAGAAGTAAGCAATTGCAGTTTTAGTTACAACAAAATGCTTGGCTCAACCCGCAAGTGCTGTGGTGGAGTGGTTGAAGCTCCTCCTTTCTTAGCAAAAGTTTCAGTTTCAAGTCTTGAGAATAGAGTCGCGCTTGTGAGGGAGAACTTTGCCGCCTATATGGTCCAACCCAATTCGAATTCAGATAATCGATTGTCTGTGTGGTGGAGTGGTTGGAGCTCCTCCTTCCTTAACAAAAGTTTCAGCTTCAAGTCTTGGGAATAGAATCGCACTTGTAAGGGAAAACTTTGCTGCCTATATGGTCCAATCCAACTCAAATTCAGATTAATCAATTATCTGTGTGGCATCAGATATCGGATAGTTTAACCGGGAAAAAATGCTTTGCTCAATCTGAAGCGGTGACTAAAAAATAGTTAATAAAAGGCCATTTTTCAGGAAATGACAAAAAGGGAAGTGAGCAACTTTACTTTAGTTGGAGGTAGCCCTAAGCTTTTGTACTATTTGTGCCTCTTATAGTTAAAATCTGCTTAGGCATTGGAACAACAAGAGCATCCACGTTTACACATGTTTAAAACAAAAACAAAAACGTTTAGCTGGAACGATAGCATTAGCATGTGATGATCGAATCTCTCTTGCACCGCAGACACAAGCACAAAACCTTTCGAAAAGGTCTAGTGCCATTCCTATAATATGTAGCAAAGCCATGATTAAGATGTATAGCTATGGTTGACACAACTCTCGACATGACATACCTACTCTCAACTTATACCAACTCAAGAGGGCAACTCCATTAATAGTTTAAGTGTTCCTTTTTATTGAATTGATATATATAAATTTATTCCATTTTTATAAAATAATTGATAAAAAAAATTCTGTCAAACTGGATAGCAATTATACCTACCAATTTTGATTTCACTTTTTTTTAGTTGGAAAAAAAGGAAAATGATAGTTTATGCTTCATTCATCTTTTTTTTTTTAATGCAATCCATTTAAAAGCAGTGACTTTAGTGATTAGATAAGATTGTGTATTATTGAACCTTCTTAAATCCAACTCTAACTAAAGATAAGAAGCTCAGAGCCTATTTTTATAAAAAAAACAAAATAAGATTCACTTTTGATCTTCATAAAATATAAAATGAGACAAAATAAAACTCACACTTGACCTTGATAAAGAGTAAAATGAGACAAAATAAAACTCATTCTTGACCCTTATAAAAAACAAAATAAAAGTTATTCTTTTTTTTGAAAATTTAAGAAATATATTAACTATAAAAGGAAAGTGTACAATGTACAGAATCTAACACACCTACAAGGCAGACAAAAGAGGAGTAAAACATCCCCACAATCTCAAATTACAAAAGAACAGCCCAGACAACACAGGATTACAAACACTATAAATACCAGCGTCTTCTCAAGGTTAATCGCAGAGAGTCCTGTTTACCGTTAACAATGATGGCCTCTCGTATCAGGTTGACGATGTAATCCGCCAACTCATACTTGCTCCTTTCAGCTTGTTTATAAATGCGAGCGTTTCACTCCCTCTACACTTGATAAATCACCATTTGAAACGAGGCTTTAATAAATAAACCATCAAATCTCTCATTTCGCGTTTTATGGATTACTTCCTCCAGCACCTCAGTCCAGTTATAAAACGAATCAAGGGTACCTAACAAATGTAAAATACGGCTCCAAACCACTTTGGTATACTCACATTCAAAGAAGAAATGGTTTCTACTTTTATTAACAAGCTTGCACAATACACAAAGGGGGTCAAAGGTACCAAACCACTTATCCTTAGTTCTCAGTCGATTTTTAACAGCTAACTACAAAAAGAAGGGAGCTTTCGTGTACAATACCTGATTCTACACCAGATCGGCACATGGGACCGGGGTACCCAACACTCTCCCTAGGCCTAAAGACCTTCTTCTTGACTCTCATAAAGACCTTCTGTTTTTTTTTTACCTTTATACGAGTCCTATAAAATGTTAGAAATAGCCAATGTTGTTATTGCAGCACTTCAATATTGATTGATAAATCTTTTTGCCCTCTTTGTGATTAAAACGCTGTTTCTTAACTATACACTAGATTTTTCTTACATCAGAGAACACGCAGCCGCTTTCTAACCATATACAATGTTGCTAATTTACCCGATGTGATAACTTGGAAAGGTGAAAGCTTTACCTATAAAGGGGTAAAGGACTGGCATTGCTTACTCGGCAACTTAAAGCCATCAACTTCATAGTTAAAAGGACAAATCTTTGATCACTTAACAAAGTTGTAATCTTTTTAAAAAGTCAATTAAAATGCAAAATGAGCAAGGTCCAACCACCTATTTTTTCCTGCTAATTTGACTCAGACAGGTGTTTCTGTACAGATTCAGATTCACACTCATTACTCAATCTAGCTCTATCTCCTCTCATTTTGTGTTCCTTTTTTGAATCAGTGGCAATGACAGAAAAATAATTCAGATAGTTGATAGTATAGGTTCATAGGGTCCTGTTATGGGGGAACGGAATAGAGTACTGAATTGAACTCGGGGTGGAAATTTTGAGGGAGGTGAGGTCTTCTAAAAGTAGTTCGAAGATCAAGGTTCAAAATTGTACTTTTTTTTTCCAGTGAAACCCAGAAAGAAGCTAAAAGATATCCTTATCTCTTTTTTTCTTAAATTTTTATAACCAAAACCACAGAATCTACAAGTATATGGATTCGTACTCACTAAGATGAGAGGAGAGACACAAAGAGAACATGATTCAAGTTTATCTGATTATTGGTATAGTTATATATGACAAGTTCAAAGGGAAGAAAAAGTACAATAATTCACAAAATTCTACTGTTTCTGCAGATTATACTTTTAAAAAGTACTACAGAAAAAGGGTCGCATGCAGAAAACATGTATAAGGCATGTTTTATCAGCCCAAATTTGTCCCAAAAAACATTTTAGTTCTCAAAGATTTGAGCTTTTTTACATGACAAAACATGCGTTGGGGTTCTCATCACTGAAGATCTGAGGAGGGTATGCGTACAACTCCATTGAATACCTTGTTGGGTAATAGTAATACTCATTTTTCTTCAACTCCACAACCTTGGTCTCGTCTTCTACCGTTTCCTCTGGTTTAGGTTCGCTGTCACCTACTTTCATGTCCATTGTCTCCTCTTGTTCGCCACCTTTCTTTTCTTTGTCATCACCTCCCTCGCTTTTTTTCTCTCCTTTGGATTCTTCTTCCGTCTTTTCTGGCCCTTGATTCACGATAACCGCGTGCTTGCCTGTCCTCTTGTACACATATTGGACTAGTTTTGGAGGTTCAAACACTCCCTTCACTGTCACCTGTGAGCTCTTTAGATCTGGTTCAGCCGATTCCACACCTATGCAACGGAAGTATTTCCGAATCAGATTTAGAACACGTGGTTGATGGGATTTGAGTGGAATTGAAATTTGATGAGTTTCGACAAGCATTTTTTAACTCTTGTTGGACTCAATGCAATGGAATCGTAAGACTGCAAAACGATAAAATAAAACAAAGGCAAGGGAACAAGCTTCTCTTTAAGAGATTCAAAGAAATGGAGAACAGAATACAATGAAGTAAGAGCCTGGAAAAAGAAAGAAAAAACTTGACAGTACTGTTAAGTCATTATAAGAAGTTCATACCTTTCATTCTCTGTATCCGCTTCTTGAGTTCCATAGCGCAGGCTTCGCAATGCATGTAAACTTTCAACACCACGGAAATCACCTTAGGCTGCAACATAATCAAGAAACGAACCAAAACAATCGATCCACCGAGAAACGAATTAAATTCAGTGTAATAAGAAAACTTATAGAAGTGTTAACTAAAGACCTCTTCTTTTTTCTCCGCCGGCTTCGGTTCCTCCTTCTGCTCCACCTTCTTCTCCCCCTCCTCAGTCGGTGGTTTGGGAATCGGAGAGATTAGCTGCACCTGTCTGTGACTCTTCCTCTGAACTCTGTCCAAAACTTTCAATGGATCAGCTTTCGCACCCTTCACAACGACTTTACTAGTCTTACAATCAGTAATCACATCTTCAACACCTGAAAATTAAAGAAGAACCCCATTAAAAACTTGCAAACACCCATTACAACCAACGAACAAATAATGAAGATGAACACATAAACTCACCTTCAAAGCCCTTGAGGCACTTACGAACCTTACGAGCACATCCTTCGCAATGCATGTAGACTTTAAGCACTATTTCTTGTGGTGGTGGAGGTGACTCATCTTTGGACGCCTTGTTGTCCTTGGATTCCTCTGCTTTTTTCTCTTCCCTTTTGCCGTCTGCTGGTTTTTCTTCTTTGTTCGCTTCTTCCGGTTTCTTAGCTCCTTCTGGTTTCTTCTCCTCCATTTTCTTCTCCTCAGCTGCTGGTTTCTTATCCTCCTAAACAAAAACCAATGTCAAAATCACAACAAAAACACAAAACTGAATAAAAAACAAAAGCAGTAAAGAACTAAATGGTGAAAAGGGTTCATTGTAGACCTCCCCCATTTAGGTTGCTTTAAGCTAGCTTTTTCGGGATTCCAAGTACAGTGAGTATTGAGCTGATGAAGATAAACTTTTGAAGTGTCCCCTCTCTCTGGGTCTCTGGGGGAGTGTGCAGAGAAGATGAGTTTGTTTGGGTTTAGTTATCTCTCTCCGTGTCCCTGCGAACAACTTACCGCTTCAGTTCTCTGTATTTTCCTTAGCCACGCCTAACGAATGGCCCCGATGTCCATTATATTTCGCATCTTACCGCTACGTGGCGTTTTATAATTGGCACTTATAGTTTTTTATAAAAAATCTGCCTATTTTGCTCCAAATGTCTAAAAATCTAATGGTTCTTATTAATTCTTATGATAATATAATACAAAAACTCCAAATATCATAATTAAACGATCAAGTTAAATAGGTGGCACTAATGTAATTTATTTGAAAACAGTGACATTACTAGTTAAGGATAACAGACGGATGCGCGTTTAGGGCCACCAGGGGCATTTGCGCTTGAAGTTTAGAACTTTTGTCTAGTTTTTATGGTGTTTTATTATGTCCAATAAATTTTAGCCATTCATTTATACGGAATCACGTTTATTTATGTGAAGCTTACGCGGGACTCAAATAAATAAATAGTGAGATTCACTTGACACAATAAGACACCATAAAATTGGACAGAAGATCTTGTACCTTGCGCTTACTGCCTTCAAAAAATTTCATTATTTTAAGTTTTAATTTTATAATTTTTTATCTCCGTTAATTTAATTTAGTAATATAAATGTACTTTAAATATTTTGTGTCCATGCTACTTTTAAAATTTTTTATATAAAAATATTATTATTTAAAATTTTGATTCCATAAAAAAAGATTTTGCCCTGTTAATTTAATTCAGTGATATAAGAGTATTTTAAATATTTTTTCCTTACTAAAAAAATTAGTAATATAAGAGTATTTTAAATATTTTGCTTCCACCCAAAATTTTTTCTAAATTTGTCCTTAATTAAGATAAGGTTACATACTACTAAACTTCTCTAAGATGTCAAATCTCTACTACGAGGTGTTGTTGTTATATAGATAATTGAAGTGGTAATAGATAATTCTTTCATGTACAAAGTATTAGAAAGTTAAATTTACATTATACGATTGATTAAATGTAACAAAAATTCGATAAAAATCTCACTAACATGTAGAATTTGAGAAAGTTTAGTAATACATAATCTTGCTTTTGATTAGTAGAGAGGTTATTTTTAAATTAGTTAAATCTATCATTTAATTTAAATTTTAATAATTTATTTGAAATAATTTATTAAAAAATTATTAGATGCAATAAGTAATTTACCATGTATGTAAATTAAAAGGAGTTTTACACTTTGAAGATATATGGATATCTGTTTACTCAAACTTAATTTATTCGAATCAGATCTTTTGTTCAGTATTACTTTGTCTTATTCTGTCTCATAAAATCTCAATCGTTTATTTTGTGAGACTCACGTGGGCTTCATCTGAACCTTATATAAATAAATGACTGAAATTTATTGAACACAATAAGACACCATAATATTAGACAGAAGATGTGAGCTCCTATTAAACGTTGCACAAGTTTGGTGGGATTTATTAAAAAGTAACGTTGGGCCCACAAGATTTGCCAGTTTCATACAGTGAGGCAGGCCTGTGCTGCAAACTAAACATGCATATGTACGACGGTTGATTTTAGAAAAGATCGAACGGTTCAGACATGAAGAGTTCCACTTGGATGACGATACCTTAACAGGGTCCTAGCCTGGAGTTACTTCACCATGCGATGGATTACGTAGCCAAATCATTCATATTATTTCTGTTTTTACGATTTCAAGGGTGGAAAATGAAATTAATGCTCGGATTACTTAAAATATGTTTTGTAATTGAAACTTTTAAATAAGATTGTACGTAATCATTAAATTATTTAAATTTAGTAAAAATTATGATGTAATTGACTATTATGTATATTTGGAAATTGATATAAATATCTTAATTCGGTGTCATCATATCTCATCACAAGCTTAACTTATTAGTTTTATATTTTTAAAAATAGATTGATTAATATTTTTCTTTTTCTTTTATGAGATTTTTAAATTTTAATAAATGATGCCTCCCACGTAAAGGATTAGACCTATGATTCTATTTGAGTTTTAAATTATACGAGAAGGAGAAGAAATGGTTTTTGTCTGGTATAGTATAATTGAGGTCTTAGCTACAATCATTTTTATCTATCTTAGAGCTTTTATAGAGGTTTGTGGTCATCCCATCTATGGTTATCTGTTATCTTCGTAACCCTTTAGCCATAGTTCTCGAGTGGTATTAGAGTTATATTACATTCAGGAGATGCTTGATTCACAGCGGTTAATGAGAATAGAAATGAGAATAAATATAGTGAAGAATGAGAATGGATATAATCATTATAATTATGATGGTTGGTTAAGATAAAAAAATGATTACCATTACCATTGATGGTGGTTGTTTTGGTAAAAATGTTGAGAAATAAAAATTTGTTAAAAATTTGTTTTATATCAAAATTTAAATATATTTTAAATTATTATTTTTAATTTATGCACCCTGATTATAATGACAGAATGTTTAAAATCAAGAAAAAAATACTATAGTATTTTCTTACATCAACATATCATTAGGCACATAATATCCTCAAAATATAGTTTAATTATCTAAAATATTATGTAATTCATCAACACAATCATAATATTCACCATTCCATTGCTAAAGTAAAATCAACATAGTTTAATATAATTTGAATTCCTCTAATAATGCAAATGATGTTATATTTTAAGTAATTAATGAATACTATTTGAATTAATTACATTATTAATTAAATTAAATTAATTTCATCTTAATTAATTAGATTTTAAATAATTAATTAGATTTTATTTTGAGTAATTATTTTAATTAATTAATTAGATTTTATCTTATTTATTTATTTATTTTAATTAATTATATTTTAATTATATTTAATTAAAAAGTAATAAAAATTATTAGTATTGGTAGGAATCAAACTCATTCCTCCGACACATGAAGGGTATGAACCATTAGTTAGAACTTGAATATGGAAAAACTATTCAATCAATCGTAATAAAGTACCAACCATTACCATTCATTCCATTCTCGTTGATTTATTCACATACCCCTTAACCATGGACGGAGCCATGTTATAGGGGAAGGGGATCATAGCCCCCCTTCCAAATATATATTTTTTAATTACTTATATAATTAAAATTTTTAAAATTACAAATATAAGTGGTCCCCTCTTAAAATAATATTATATAATTGTATTATTTTTTTCATTTAGATGTTGACCCCCGGCCTCTCTTTAAAGTTGAGTCTGGCTCCGTCCCTGTCCTTAACCAAGCACCTCCTCAGATATTTCAAATGATGATGATTATTTTGCACTCTTCTCAATTATACATAAAAGTTGAACCTAAGAATGTTGAATCAATAACAGAACCATGAATAAAAATGGATTGGGTTTGATGAGGCTGGAACTTTACTCGTATTACAATAACTAAAATTACTTAATAAGATAAAAATATTTATATGACAAAAGTTTCTGAATCAGTTAAAGCATGCTTCTTTTATCCTTTAATTTTTATGAAGTTGAAAGAGCCAAAGGTAATAACATGACTAGCGTTTCTATTCTCACGATTAGTTTGTGAATTGTGACCAACCACGTTTATGATGTGATTAACAGAAACTACACATAAACGTAAATTAGTGATTGATAAAATGGTAATAGTCACACTGATCCCATGAGCTTAATGTCCGTTAGACAAGTAAAACAATCATATACTTAAAAGTCCAGTACAAGTTGAATATTCAAAAACAACCAACATGGTTAGCCATGTGCTTCGGTCTAAGTGCCTCAAATTATGGCTAGTGATTAGCCGACAAATACTTTCCATAAACCAGAAAAGGAACACAATAATTACACCATCAATATAACTTTCCTCTTTGGGTCTAAGTGGTAACGACTACCGAGTTTGGTTTCATTAAATAAGATATAGGATTTGAGTTTTATGAGTAGAACAAGAGCGGGCAAAATGAGTCTAAATTTTCTGTCTAATATTATGGTGTCTTATTGTATTCAATAAATTTCAGCTATTTATTTATGTGAATCCCGCATGAGACTCACGTGAGCCCGCAAAATAAATGACTAAGATTTCATGAGACAGAATAAGACAAAGTAAAACTGAACAGAAGATCTGGATTCAAGCAAGATAGCTCTGTGTTTGTTCTAAGTCTATTTGATTCGCAGCGCACATGAAGAAATTTGATAACCTTTCTTTGTTAAGAGTCTAATGTATATATACAACAAGGCTAATAGTATTGCTGCTTGTGAGTAAGTTTATTACCTTTGGTTAAATATATTTAGTGCTTCATTATAATGTTATTAACCTAAAAATCGAGAAATCTACTTACTTGTTAACGTAATGTAGTTTTATTTTTATTACTAATAATAATTATATAATAGATAAAACTTAAAGATAAACTATTTTTAATTAAATAAATTTATTTTAATCTCTTGTAATAAACTTAAAGATTGTTATAATAAATATGTATTAAAGAAAAAAATGCCTTTTTTTTTGGTACATCGGAAAGTTAAAAAACAAAAACTAAAATAAAAAAACAAAAAAAATTATTCTCTCAAAAAGCACACTCCTGAAGCATCAGCAGCTAGGTTTAGCAAGAGATCTGGAGGCGGTGAAATCCATTCTTGAAATTCCTGTCGATTTCTGCTTCCTCGTTTAGTAAGGGAATCTGCTACTCTATTTCCTTCCCTTAGAGAATGACGCCATAGAATATCCCAATCTCAATCCTTACAAACACTGATATCAGCGACAATATTAGTCAAAGGGTGAAACAACCAATCATCACTAGAGATCAACCGAAGGGCCTCTGAGGAGTCCGACACCACTATAATTTTTCAAAACCCAGTACGCCAAGCTATTTGTAGCCCTGTCCTTATGGCCAATAATTCGGCCGTCATATTCGTCACAACTCCAATATAGCCAGCAAACCCACGCAGCCAGCGCCCATAATGATCTCTAAAAACACCTCCAATTCACATTCAAACAGATGTAATTAAGATCTGGGGCCAACCATGACACCCATCGTTGAACCAGGACAGGATCCCTTTGAAG
>JANZLX010000006.1:32029989-32042219 GCA_025531955.1 Erythroxylum orinocense | reverse complement strand
TTTTAATTGATTTCAAAAATCCCAAAAATCCAAAAAAATATTCTTTTATACCTTTCTTTTCTTTAATTTTGCTCAAAACCAAAACAACCCCCCCCCCCCCTTTTTATCAGCTTTCATAGCTTTTGTTTTCGACTTTAGGCTAACTTCAAACCTTTTTCGTCAGTTTCAAAAAGTGAGACGACCCGAGGTTCAGCTTATGCTATACTCCTTGGTATAAATTATTTTTGACCGGTTTCTAATGATCGATTTCCGAATCGAACGACGAGCCGCGATCAATGTTCCAAGTCGAATGATGAGAAAATTAGTGCGACCAGATTTGTCGAAGGAGAAATCTCAAAGAAAAATTAAAGGTTCATACCTACGTGTCACTTTTGTGGGGTAATCGGACACATAAGACCGAAATGTTACAAGTTGTTACAAATGGTGTTTCAAATGGGTCAAAATCAAAAATCTAGACACTCTCTATTCAATTTCCAGTGGCAACCCATGTTATTGAAGTACTCTTGGATTAGAAAGGGTCAAATATAAGTACAAAAACGTAGTAAAAAAACAAGAAATTGTCCAGATTCACAATTAGTTACTACTTTTGAAGAAACTGTTCAGACTGAGGATAAGTCAGTTGCTTCAAATAAAGAAATCAACCAGACAGTTGATGATCAGGATAATGTGACGAGGAACAAGCCCATGTTTGAATGACTATCTCTTTCTCATCTTCTGAAGGTTAGGTAGAGATCGTTTCTCCTCCTAACAATCAAACCCACCCCTCTCCTCCTAGTCTTTTGTTTACGACTCATTGATCGAAATCACATTCAATAACCTTTTTTCATTTACCAATTTGCATGTGGTAATACTAATTAGCATTCAAATCATCATAATTATTCCCTTAAAATTATTTACATGTTTTATAACACCATTTGGAATCTTATTTACTCGTGCGTATGGGACCAAGTTTTCTGTTCTTTTAACCAATTTAACCCCGTCATTCCTGCATAGCCACAAATTTTAGCAAAATTTGTGGTTAAATAATGATAGAACATGATTGGTCTTGGACAAAAGTAACGGACGATATTCACTCTTCATATTGAGCCATCTCTTTCGATGATTTCCGATCACCATCTGTCCATCTGAGTGCTGAAGGATAGGACTTTTTGACTTTCGACAGACCGTGTGGGCTAGAAAGAGGGGACCAGACTCTTATTATTATGCTTTAGCTTCATTTTATAAAAATCTTTCCATTTAATAAATAGAACTTACAAAAAATCTATCCATTTAATAAATAAAACCTACAAAACTTCAAGGGTATGACTCGATGGTTGAAAGCGAGACTTAATTTCAGTTAAGTCTCAGATTCGATTTCTTGCTAGCTCCCTTTGTGAATAGGGTGTTCAAAAAAAAAAATTTGAACCTACAAAAATTAGAATTGAAACGAAATGGTGATTTGACCATTAATCTCTTAAGGAAATAAAAAAGAAAAACATGTGTGAGAGAAGAAATAAGAAAACATGTGTGGGAGTGGGAGACGAAATAAGACTATATAAGAAATAAAATAATTAAAATAAAACTTAAACATAAAATTAAGACACAAAACTAAGACACTTAAAAAATACAAGTAATAAAAATTAATAAACATAAAATTAACAATTAAAAAGTACATAAATTAATAATTTTATTTATATTTAATAAATAATAATTAAAATTTTAATAAAATAGTTAAATTTAAGTATCTAGAGCTTCTTCCCTTTACGTATTCTATTTTACAAAAATATGTCAATCGTATCTATCTATATTTCATAACACGTAAAGATAACTTATATTAATTTTATCTACCACATATAAGAAAATTGGTCAATCGCTTAAGCAAATTCTTCCCTTCAAAACATTCAAAAACGATATATAATTTCAAGAAATATCAACAATAATATAATTGAAAATTTTTCAATTAATAAACGTTAATAAAAGTTAAAATATAGATTGATTAACAAAGTTTAAGAATTAAATTAGACTAATTAATAATTGCATGATTAAAAATGATATATAATGTTAAAATTAAGAAACTTAACGTACAAGTATTCTAAATACAAATGATGATTTGGAAAGTTGAAATTAGTGAAAGAAAAGGAAAATTAGTCTTAATCTTTTTCCCTCTCTAATTATTGTACTTTTGTTTGGTATGATGCATCCCATATCTTGCTGTCATTCTTAAAGTACCGATGATGTTGCATCTCGAGTAAGGTTTTGAATTTCTTTCAACACCGAACAGTATGTAACGTATTAATTAAAAAATGGTATAAAATAGAGGTGCTTATATACTAGGTGTAAATATTAGTTAGTATTGGCCTATATCTACAGTAGTTATAATATTAGCTATATACTAGCTGGTATTGAAAATTTTGAGAAATATGAAAATTTATTAGCAAAATTTTCACTTTTTTTTAATTCCCGAGAGGTGCTTATGTATCAGGTGTAAATACCAGTCAATACCAAAGTGTTTCGTCTGGTACCAGCTGGTATTTACAATATTTATAATACCAATTATATACCTAATGGTACCAAAAATTTTGAAAAATATGAGGTGAGGACTTATTAGCAAAATTTTCAATTTTTTTTAATTTCATCCCCCTCCCTCTTTTCTTTTTCAAAGTTTTTAATTAGTTATTTAGTTCAACTTTTATTGTGATTTTTTAATATTTATTTTTAAATAAAATAAATATGTCTATTACTAATAATAATTATACATTAAATAAAACTTAAAAATAAATTATTTTGTTAAAATTTATCTCAATATTTTATATAATATTTAATAATAAAGTATTAATAAAAATATTTTATTTTTAAAATAAATAATTTAAAATGTATTCAAATAAAATTTTATTTAATAATTAAAAATATATTTGATAATATTAAAAATTTTATATATTTTTAATTATTAAATAAAATTTTATTGAAAAATTAAATCGAATTATATTTATTAACAATTATTAAATTAATTTTATAAATTAAATAAAGATATTTATAATTTAGTAATAATTAATTTTAATTAATTAAATATATAATATATTTAGTTGATAGTAAATTAAATAATATATATTTTATTTAATGTCCTTTCTCTTCCCTCCTTTCGGAATCTTCAACAGATACACTCCTTACATATTCAAGTCGCAGATCCCCATCAGCAAGGCAACTACTTGATTCCCAAAATCATGAAGATCCTAGGTGGATCGTATCTGATTTCAAATCAGATTCTGCAGATAATCTTTTTCCTTACACGTGCCCACAGTTCATCAATTATTTTTTTGCCAGTTAGGAATTCGAATTATCTTTACTTTCCTTGCATCTTTTTGATCCAATTTCATCTTTCATATGTTAAAAATCATCTGAGAATAAGTAAGAAACAAGTCCATTAATTTTGAATAATAATTTTAACATATTAAAGAGATTTATATACAAAATTAGCCCAAAAATGACATTTTGACAAATTCTCCCACACTAGACCTTTACGAGCCATCGAGCAAATATACCAAACCACTACACTCTATCAATCTGTCCTTCCTAAGATTAATTGCACACAATTTGCTAAACTTAGGCTAGTAAGACTTAGGTTGCAACATACATCATATCCTTTTCACTGATACAAATAAACAAAGTCAAATTAAAACATTCTTGTTCAAAGGCAAGTATCAAACCAAGGTGAATTCTTCTCACAGATTTCTCTCTTTACGCTCAAGTGTTTAAGGTTAAAGTGTTTCTCTTAAATCCCTCTCTAAAATATTCCATAAACCATATAGTGAAACAAATTCAATCTAGTTCAGTGCAAGTTCTGAAGACAAGCCTGATTAGAGGAGCATCACACAATACAAGAAAATATAATGACATAAAGATGATGTCATTAGGGCTCAAATCTGCTCACAAGTTTAATTCAAGAGTTCACCTTAATTCCATATATTACATAATCACTCAAATGTCAAACTTTGACTAAGTGTACAAGACCGGTTACAACAATTAATCAGCATGGTTCACCTTAGACTCACACAGCCAAGTTTAATTTCATGCACACACTCATTCTCATCTAAACTAATATGACAAAGCTTCATAGCTTAACACACAATGCAAGCATGCAAAGAACATAAAAGAGAATCAAAGAAAGGCAAGACCATATAGTCATACACATGTATTCCATATCTTTCCCACACACCTAGACCAACATCGTTCTCAATGTTATGACATACCTGTTACAACCTGCTTTTTGTAATTGGACATGGATTGAAAGGAATAATTGGACCCAGATTAGTGAAAGATATCTGTCCATGGCTTAGGTCCATGATTCCCATAATGTATAAACATTCTATCTCCAAGGTTTCTATAGCACAAGCCACAATCATGTCAATATTGTTAGGGTTTAACAAATCCAAATTGATTCAACACAGATTGAAATTCCGTTAGAAACCAAAAACCTAAATTAACAAGAACTTTTCTATTCATACACCACAAAAAGTAAAATTCAATTTTAGAAAGTGTTCCTGTGGAATCCTGATGCCCTGAAAAATTATACGCTAAGAGTTGATGAATAATTTTGAAAATAGGATTTTTTAAATACAAACTCTTAGATACGCTAGCATTATATGGATTAGGGTATACGGACTATTGAGTCCACAATTCAGATTCATTAAAATTACCATGATAATCACATCGGGAACTTATAAATGGCTCATCTTTAACATCATTAGCTAAAACAAAACCCAAGGCCATATTAAAATCAGTAATAGACAAAGCAAATTCCTTTCCCATAAGTCTAAATTCCACGATTCCTTCAGTAAACAAATCAAATTATTCATGAGAATTAAATTAGAAAGTGCTGTAAAATTCTCTTGCTTGTTCAACATATGCATGGCAGTCAATTTTAGCAAATACATTCTAGCAAATTGGTCCCATCATTTGTTCAAAGGAATTTGCAAGGCTTGAAGAGTATTAGTAAACACATACTTACAAGGATAAATTTTGCGTTAATTGAATTGCTGAAATCGTTCGTTGTCTTCTGAGAGTCAAAAAGAAGTGAAGCCTCCACTTCTTGAGTTCCATTGGCTACGGTTCTCCACTTGTTTACCCTTGTTCAATTTTATGTTGAGGGGCCTAGTTTTGGTGCCAAAATTGGAGGTATGGATAGGGTTGATGCTACAGCCGTGGGTGACATCGTCATGGTGCTCAATAGAGGTTGGGTGGTCACTAAATTTGCAATGGGATAGACTATCCTTCGTGAATCACTCTTATTTCTTGGCATGATTTCAACCTTAGTGAATATACACTTCTGAATTTAAAATAAAGAACACAGACCAACAAAATGTTTCTTTGGTAGTTTTATGTTAAAATGAGGGGGTGTTAAAGAAATTGTAAGGGTTGTGTAAAGTCTAAAGTGATTGAAAGTGGAAGTAAGAAATAAGTGAAGGAGGGAAGTAAAAATTAGGGGGCGGTAAAAGGTTGTGGCAGCAGTAGGGAGATTTTTTTTTAAAAAAAATTGAAAATGCTAAATGAAATGAAATGAAATTTGTAACTAGAATAAAACAATCTTAACAAAACAAAATAAAAATGAGAACTACTGAAAAAAAAAACTGAAATGGAACCTGAAATTTTTGGGTTGCCCTCAAATGTGCTTCTTTTAAGTCGTTTGCTGGACGTGTGTGCTGACTTATCTAATTAGAGATAGGTTGGGGTTACCAACTCTATCTCTTCAACATGCGCGATCGGAGAGTTTTCATAATATGGCTTCAAATAGTCTCCATTAACTTTAAATACCTTGAAAGTATTTAAAATTTGAATTTCTATCGTACTATGAGAAAAAACATTAGTAACAATAAATGGCTCGAGCCAGCGAGATCGCAATTTCCCTTAAAATAACTTAAGCTTTAAATGATAAAGAAGAACTTTATGTCTTACTAAAAATTATTTTTGAGAAATCATTTTACCATGAAAAGCTTTAGTTTTTTCCTTATAAATTTTTTCATTTGCATACGCTTCATTACGGATCTCTTCTACCTATTGTAATTGCAACTTCCTATTGTTAATAACCTCTACCCATTCCATATTCAACTGCTTCACAGTCTAGTAAGCTCTACGTTTTATTTTCATAGGTAAATGAAAAGGCTTATCGAAAACTAAACTGTATGGTGACATGTCTATTAGAGTTTTGTAAGCAGTCTGGTATGCCCACAAGGCATAATTTAAGCGTAAGTTCTAATATTTTTTGTTCGGATTCACCACTTTTTTCAATATGGACTTAATCTCCTTGTTGGACACTTCAGCTTATCCACTTATCTACGGATGATAGGCTGTAGAAACCCAGTGTGTAACACCACATCTCTTCATCAAAGCCTAAAAAATCTTGTTGAAAAAATGGGTCCCTTGATCGCTAATGATAGCTCGAGGCATTTTGAATCTGATAAAATTTTTAGATTTAACAAAATCTATAACAGTTTTAACATCGTTAGAAAAAGTAGCCTTAGCTTCAACTCATTTCGAAACGTAATCTATAGCAAGCAAAATATAATTTTTACCAAAGGAAGAAGGGAAAGAACTCATAAAGTCTATTCCCTATACATAAAAAATCTCATATACCATAATGTTAGTAAGTGGCATTTGATCTCTCGATCCTAAGCTACCTGTTCTTTGACAACGATCACAAGACATGCAAAACATGTAGGAATCATAAAATAGCTTAGGCCAAAATAATCCACATTCAAGAATTTTTCGAGTTGTTCTTTTGGGACCAAAGTGTCCCCCACACACAAATGAATGGAAAAAATTTAATATGGAAGGAATTTCGTCATTTGTAACACATCTTCTAGTAATCTGATCAGCACAAAATTTCCAAAGATGAGGTTCATCTCAAATGTAATATTTAATCTCTCGTTTAATTTTATCTTTTTCAGCTCTAGATAAATTACTAAGTAAAGACTTAGTCACCAAAAAGTTTACTATGTCAACATACCATAGAATTACCTATTGAATTGTGAAGAGACTTTCATTCGGAAATTCATCTTGGAGAACATCAGATGCATTAGTTGGAATGATTCTGCTGAGATGATCAGCCACCAAATTTTTAACTCCTTTCTTGTCACATATTTCCAAATTGAATTCTTGGAGAAGTAAGATCTATCGATTCAATCTCGGCTTTGCTTCTTTCTTAGTCACCAAATATTTTAGAGCTACATGGTTTGAATAAATGATCACCTTCATGCCCAATAAGTAGGACTGTATTTTAAAGCTGCATGATATGAATAAATGATCACCTTCGTGACCAATAAGTAGGATTGAAAATTATCCAACTGAAAAAATATAGCTAAAAACTCTTTCTCTGTCGTTGAATAATTCTTCTGACATCGTTAAGTGTCATGAAAGCATAGTAAATGGCATGAGGTACCATGTCCACTTTTTATCCCAACACTACTTCAATTGCATAATCCGAAGCATCGTACATTAGCTTGAATGGAATGTCCCATTTTGGTGATTGAATAATCAAAGTTATAGTAAATTGTTCCTTTAGTTCATGAAATGCAATCTTGCATAGCTCATCTAAATCAAACTTCATGTCTTTTTGGAGTGGTCTACATATAGGTTGCACAATCTTTGAAAAATCCATGATAAATCGTCGATAGAATCCTGCGTGGCTAAGAAAAGAGCGAACTTTTCGCACAATCACGGGGGAAGATAAAGATTGAATGACAGTTATCTTAGTCTTATTGACTTCAATTCCCTTAGAAGAGACTGTATGACTTAAAATTATGCCTTAATCAACCACGAAATAACACCTTTCATAATTTAAAACCAAATTAGTCTCAATGCAACATTTAAGCACTTTTTCAAGGTTGATAATGCATGTTTCAAAAGACTCTATAAATCGTGAAATAATCCATAAAAACTTCCATACAATTCTCCATAAAGTTAGAAAGAATACTTACCATACATCTTTGAAATGTTGCTGGTGCATTACACAACCCAAATGATAATCTTCGATAAGCAAAAGTGTCGAATGGACATATGAAGGTTGTTTTCTCTTGGTTTTTAAGTGCAACCAAAATTTGGTGATACCCTAAATAACCATATAAACAACAATAGTGAGATTTGTCTGTAAGTATTTCAAGCATTTGATCAATAAATGGAAGCGAAAAATGATCTTTTCTAGTAACCAAATTTAGCTTCCTATAATCTATGTAAATTCCACCCATTTTAAGCACGAGTGGGTATTAACCCACTATCACTATTTTCTATCACAGTTACCCCAGTTTTCTTCAGATCTTCTTAGACCGGACTTTCCCAATTGCTATCTAAACTTGGATAAATGATTCCAGCGTCAAAAAGCTTCAGGATTTCCTTTTTCACTACTTCCATCATGGGTGGGTTTAAATGATGTTGGGGTTGCCTCGTCTCCTTGGTTTCATCTTCCATCAATATTCGATGTATACAAATGGTGGGACTAATACCCTTTAAATCTACCACCGTCTAATCAAAAGCCTCTTTATGCTCCCTTAGCACTTGAATCAATTGATTTTCCTACAAAAGAGTAAGTTTATTAGAAATTAAGACAGGTAATGTGTCTTGCTCACCCAAAAAGATGTATTTTAAATGGCTGGATCAAAGATGGTAGGAGCTTAGAGTTATCGCGTGACAGCTCCACATACGACAACTCCTTCTCTAACTGATTGGATTTCTCCAATTGACAAAACAACACCTCCAATTTGTTGTTAGGCAGTAACAATTCCTTGATGGATTGCCACCGTGATGCGTCTCCCATCTTTAAAATTGTTTCAAGTTCATCTTTTCCACTCAATAATGAATTTTCCTATACCCATATGTTAATAAAATCCACAAAAACAACAGGTTGTTCATCATCTGTAAATTTCATGGCATTGTATATATTGATGTTAATTAATTCACCATTAAATTCCGTAGTCAATGACTCATCATGAACATCAATTTTTGTTCTGGTGGTTTTTAAGAATGGTCGTCCAAATAAAATCAGGGTTGAAGAAGATAGAACATCCTCCCAATCAGGAAAATATAAAAATTAGCTAGAAAAAGCAGATCCCCCACTTGAACTAAAATGTCCTCTAACATGCCCTTTGGATAAGCATTTGAATGATTTGCTAATTGAATCACTACATTAGTTTCCTTGAGAGGTCTCGCGTTTAAAGACTTATAAACATCATAAGGCATGAAATTTATGAATGTACCCAAATCTATCATAACTTTTTCAATTCTCAATTCAATTCTCAAATCATTGATTTGACATGGGATAGTAAACATATCTGGGTCTTGACACTTAGGCAGAAGCTTTTTTTTTTTTGCAAAATGGCTGAGATATTCTCCCCTAATTGCACTTTCTCATCAAATTTCAATTTCGGTTTTGAAGTGCAAAGTTCCTTAAGGAATTTCTCATAATGTGTGATCTATTTTATTGCATCAAGTAAAGGGATATTTACTTAGACTTTCCTGAAATTCTCCCATATTTCCTTCTCTTGCTCCTCCTTTCTTGCGTTGGTGAAACGATTAGGACAAAGGGGATACACAACCAGATTCTGCAAACTTATCTGTGTCTTTTTTGGCTGATCAGGTGACTCTTTCATTTTTTTTCTTCGACTTCTCTTTTGGACGTTTTTGGAGGTGGTTCCTTCAATCTTTACCAATCTGCAACATGATAGTTTTATCACTTTGTTTAGGGTTGATTTCTGGTTGAGCTGAAAAATTTTCAAAACTTTGTACCTTTAATCGATTAATGGTGGTTGCCATTTGGCTCACTTGATTTTCAAGATTTTGAATACTAGCTTGAGTATCCCGTTGAAATGTTAAGGTGTTAGTGGCCAAAGATTGAACGATATCTTCCAAGGAAGACTTACCTTTGGAATTGGATGTCATTTGTTGATGTTGTCTAAGTACATATGGTTGTCTAAATTGCTGGAAACTTGTAGTAGCTTGTTGTCCTTGAGAGTTCTCATAATGCAAATTCGGATGATCGTGCCAACCCAGATTGTAGGTGTTAGAGAATGGGTCATATTTCCTCTGATTGGGTCCAACAAAAGCCCCCACGATAATCACTTGTTCTGTGTTTTCTTCCTACAAAACTGAACATATGTCAATGGAGTGTCTTAACATCAAACATATTCCACATACCTTTGCTTCTTCGTTCTTTATAACCGCAAGTTGTTACACCAAAGATGTAAGGTCATCCAATCTTTTCTCCAATGCTATCACATTCTCCTTATTTATGTGTTTTGAACCATGCCCAGCACGTATCTCGAATTGTTGTGTATTGGAAGCCATATTCGCTATCAAATCCTTTACGACTGTTGGTGTTTTGTCAACTAAAGCTCCATCGCTTGCAACATCAATCATACTCCTATTTGTGAGCAAAAGACCTTTATAGAAGTATTGAATCAACAACTGGTCAGTTATTTGGTGATAGGGACAGCTAGCACAAAGTTTCTTTAATCTTTCCCAATATTTGTAAAGTGTCTACCTCGTGTATTGTCGAATGCTACAAAATTCCTTTCGAATGTTGGCAGCTTTTGATGTTGGAAAGTATTTCTCAAAGAAAAGTCTCTTCATTTCAGCCCATGTTTGCACATTTTCATCAGCTGAATAGTACAACCAATCTTGAGCATCATCTTTGAGAGAAATGAGAAGGCTCTTAGTTTGATTTGCTCTTCCATCACATTTGCTGGCTTCATACCTATACAAACCACGCCAAACGCATTAAAATATTTGTAAGGATCCTCTCCTGGAAGACCTCTGAAAATTGATAATAAATGGATCAACCCAGATTTCAATTCAAAAGTTTTATTGTCCCCCAAATTTGGAAAGTTGATGCAGTGGGGCTATTAAGCATCCATGGGCACGACTAATTCACGAAGAGTGCAATTTGCAACCATCCTTTCTGTTTTCTGCATAGCTATTTCTGTATTGTTTGTTTTCGTAGCCTCTTGGCTGTATTCTCGATCTTTGAATCAAATAGCAATTGAGTTGTCTTGTCTATTCGTGTAACATACATATACCGTCAAGAAATTCCTCAACAATGGTGCCAAAATTTGGTACTGCTATCTCTTGCAACTAAATTAATACCAACTCTAGCAATGAAAAATGTAGTTAGTGAAGAGTTGAGATGGTTCTCACGAGAAATTTTAATGGTAAAGGTTATACTAGTTTAAAACTAAAACAAATTAGGGGAGGGGGTTTAATTCACATAAATTTAAGAAAATAAAAATGGTAGAAATCGAAAATTAACAAAAATAATCAAATCTGAAAATTCAGTAAACAAACCTTAGTTTTAGGTCATCTACGTTATCAAACTAATATGGATCCTCGATATAAAACTCAGTTTATTAACAAACATTCATTGGGTGATGTCTTCTCTTAAGATTAAATGAATAGAAACATGTATTATAAACATTCTTATTAGTCAACAACATAGATATGATGTTAAGTTTAATTGATTAATAGCTTTAAGAACTAAGAAACCAATGAACAAGACAACATACGTAAGACATGCATTTAATCAAGTTAAGCATCTTCTTAGAATTTCCAAATTCTAACGTAAAGATGATAATCCTAATTGCCACTTTGGATTAGTAAAACTGAATGTCAAATCCTACTAATCTGGATATAAATTAAACAAATAAATTCCTAGTTAGAAATTAATCAATTCAATCATGAAAATCAATTCAGAAGACACTTACTATTCATCAATGAAATAAACTTTATTTAGAAATCTCACGCATACTAAACGATAACGTGATTCCCTTCAACCATGAAGAAAGATTTAGCTATTATAACAAAAGTAAAAACCAACAGAAGAATAGCAAAATAAAAAGTTTCCATTCCTGGTATTTTTCTAGAAAAATACAAAAAAATCCTCAAAACCAGAAAACTATTACAGGAATGTAAAAAAAATCTCCTCTTAAAACATAAACAGTGAATGTGTTTTTAATGATTTTCAATGTCCTCCCTCTTCCCTTCTGTCATAATCTTCAGCAGATACACACCTCACATATTCAGGTTGTTGGATCCCGTTTCCGAGACCCAACTACTTAAACAAACAGCGTCGAAAACGAAGACCGCTGGGCCCGAGTCCCGACCCCCAAGGTTGAACCCGGGGTAACCTGTCGGAACAACGAAGGAGATAATCTGCGGAAGCATACTTATCTCACTCAACCATACATTCATACACATAAAATCTATCAAACTAA
>JANZLX010000006.1:32014473-32027655 GCA_025531955.1 Erythroxylum orinocense | reverse complement strand
CATTTGACATTTTGACTAATGCATGATCATGCCTCCAAGTTGTACACCTCATAACTCTCAATTGCAATATCCAAAAAGTACAAAATTCATACCATTTTAAAACTAAGATAATAATCTTCAACTTTGGTTAAGACACCTTAGTGTAATTCGGCCTAAATCAATACACTATATTCAATAACTACAGGACATGATTTTTGTCCCTAACAGTGCTTCAGCTTAAGCTACAACTCACTTTCATGCCAATTTTGAAAATCATAAAGACATAATTAAAATTTGACTTCTTCACAAAAGTTGTAGAATTATGTCTCTAGTTCAATTTAAAAGAAGAATCATTTCATTTGGAAATCTACAGATCAAAATATAACTAAAATATCGAAGCATGTTCAGAACATTTCAGTCATCAAATTTCAGCACACCTCAGCATTTTCATCTTAACACCCCCCCTTTCGAGATAACTTTGCATGGTCTTTATGAGAAGGAAAATGGTGTACATGCTAAATTTTGGTTTTGTGTATACTTTGGCTCACATTGAAATCCTAGCTATACTCGAGCAAGGAACTTGTTTCATATGATCTTTCTCAACTTCTGAACTAGGCAACCATCAACATTAAGTTTAAAATAAACTGCTAAGGGAGTGCAAATATGCTTTAACTGATCTATTTGAAAAGTTTGTAACACCTTTTTAATATATTTTTGTTGCGATAAGTACAATAACTTGACTTTTTTTATTCCTCCAGATCACCGTTCCCAAGATTTTTTTGACTACACGCAAATCCTTCACCTCAAACCTATTGCTCAATAACTCTTTAAATTATTAATTTTAGCCTTATTATTAGCTACAATTAACTTATCATCAAAGTATATCAACAAATAGATCCACAAACCATTTAACTTTTTTAAAAGTAAACATAGTTATCAAACTAATTTGTAATAAAATTACGAGATAATTTGAATGCATCAAACCTCTTGTACAACTAGATTAATGATTGTTTTAACCCATGTAAGGATTTCTTCAGCAAATTTACATAGTCTTTTAAAATTAAGAATCAATTTGATTGTGAGATATAAATATGCTCTTTTAGATTCCCATGTAAAAAAATACAATTTAAACATGAAGTTTCTTGAACTCCAAATCACATATGTTTACCATGGCTAAAAGAACTTATATGGTCTTATGCTTCGCAACTAATTAAAACACCTCATGATAGTCAGTTTTCTCTTTTCGTAAAAAAATTTATGCTACCAGTCGTGCCTTGAACCTAACTGGCTTAACTTTAAGGACAACTTCTTTCTTCTATTGCATACTATTGGCTTTACACCATTTGGTAAAGGAATAAGTTCCTATATATCATTTTATATAAGTATTGCATTTTTTCATTCATAACAAGCAACAATTTTCATGTTTTTTTTAAAATATCCACTACCTCTTTATAAATACTTGGTTCATCGCCATCCGTATTCTTAGTAATTTCTATGGGATAAGCTATATGATTAATTTTACCATTCTCATTATAAGCTAAATACCCAGTAGGTTTCTTGATGTCTTTTATTATCCTTCTTACTACTATACTTTATGCAAATTGTTCCTCCTACATATTCATAGATTGATTTACCAATATCTTGCTTGGAGTTTTAATTTCAAACTCTGCCTTTTGATCAACACCTTAATCCTTCTTACTTGTAAGATCACCAAGCCCCTCCTTCTAGCTAAACATAATAAATTCATAAAAATAACATCTCTGTTAAACATAAAATTTAGAGTTATATCTTTTTTTATTACACAATAATTTATACTCTTTAACTCCAGTAGTATACCCTAAAAATATGCATTTCATTGCCCTAGGCTCTAGTTTACTATCATTAACATGATAATAAGTAGGGAACCAAATATCCTTATGGCAGAATAATCAGAGGGAGTATAGTACCAAACCTTTTAAAGAGTCTTAAAATCTATTATAGTCGATGGAGATATATTCATTAGATAAAAATTAGTATTAACAACCTTAATCCAAAACTACTTTATAAGTCTAACATTTAATCATTTGCATTGAGCATGTTATATGAGTATTTAGTTATTTATTTTGTAACTCCATTTTACTATGGTATATGATGTATAGTACAATGGCTCATTATACCTTCCTTTTGAAGAATATATCAAATTACTTATTAAAAATTTTCAAGTTATTATCTTATTGTGTCTTGATTTGCCATCTGGTACGCTTTTTAACTATTGTCTTCTATTCCTTGAACTTTTCAGGTACTTCATTCTTTAATTTTAAAAAATACAACCACACTTTTCTCGAGTGACCATTAATGAATGTGATAAAATAAATGTGTCTTCCATTGGATTGAACTAAATTTTTACCATATATATCTGAGTAAACATAATTACGAATATTGGTGAAAGTGTGCTTACTGGAACCAAATTTGACCATCCGTTGCTTGTAAAAAACACAAGACTCTTTGAACTTCATCTTCTTTGTCACATCTTCATCTAACAACCCTTTCTTACTCAATATCTTAAGTCCTTACTCACTTCAAAGACCCAATCTACGATGCTACAACTCCATACTGTCATCGTTTTGTCCTGGGGATTGAGACACAACTATCGATTCCATTACTATCTTTCTTATTAAGACATAAATATTATGTTGTAATTTGTATTTCATTACAATTAATGTACCCTTTACCAAACTAAGATGCCCATAAAAGACATATGCTTATGAACCTTTTGCACATATTAGGCGTTCAATGTTCTAATAATCTCATCATACATTTGGATCTACACTAAACTATTTCTTTGAGTATACAATCTTTACCATTAACCAATTTGATTGAATTGTTCCATTCTTTAAAAGTTTATAATAAGTCCTTATTGAAACTTATATGACAAGATGCATCTATGTCTTTCACCCACTAATTTGCAAAACCAAAATTATTAATCGTCAAAACACCATTGCCTCTTCCATCTTCTTCACAAGAACTCTCCTAAACCATAACAATACTTTTTGTTCCATCTATTTCCTTTCTCTAATTTTGCTTCTTCCATTATGAATAGTCCCTCCTAAAGTGACCTTTTCTTTGCATTTAAAGCATCAAACAACTTGGCCTTTGATATCGATCCTGACTTGGTCTTGTTTTTCAGTCACTACTTGTGTACTTTCTCACATCCTTAAATGTTGCTTTTAATATAAACACTCATAAGTGATATCTTCTAATACTTATTTTTAAGTCATTTCTATAATGAAGCAGGGATTGTTTCATTAACCATCTTTTTCAAGACTTTGTCTCCTAAACTGGACAGTGTTGGACTATGTGCCTTTAATATCTCTTTCTTTTCAAATGACACCAAATTCCCTAGCAGTCTTTTTTCTTCTTTCAATGTTGTTGTGCATTTCTATTGAACATGAACCACCTTATCTTCACCGTCCATAGAGTGAAATCATTCGGTCTATTGAGTTTCCCATTATCTATCTTGTGGAAAGGCATCCTAACAACATAACCTTGAATCTCATACTAATTGTTAAGATATAAATTACTCTAATCTCAATTATTGTGCAAATGAAAGTAATATAAGAAGAAAATAAATAAAGTAAAATTTAAGAATTTATATAGTTTGGCCAATTGGGTGACATATGCCCATAAATAAAAAGATAAACTTCTCTATTACTGTAAGAAGGATGATACAAGGAAAAGTATGATAATCACCATAACTTTAACAACCTTTAACAAGATATTTATGAATGGGGGTTACATGTAAGAACTGCGTACTATTAGACCTCTCCAGACTCCGTTTCAGTGCGAGACTTTAGACTGAATGTAATGATGATGATGATTTAAGAATTATTTATAGATAAGTCTAAAATCAATGAACTTTTATTTTCACATACACCTAAGATTCATAAAATCTTATTTCTATCATCCCTTTGATGCAAAAATGGCAAATTTTTAGCCATAACTCGGTATGAGGTGATCGCACTAGAACATATTTACAAGGGCAACCAACCCACTTAGAAAAATTCAATTGCCCTTTGATGCTTGCATGTTAATTTTATGTAAATATTGAAAAATATAAAATTTAATGAACAGTTTTAAAAAAGAAATGAATTTAGATTTAAAAATTAAAATAATGTGTATACCTTGCACCTTTCAATGTTGTTTCAAAAGCATATAACATGATATAACCGAAAACTTAGGTTCAAAATTTTTTTCTTCCAAATGCAAATTCAATTAGGCAGTTTGGATAAAAGCATATGAAATTGAGTAGCCTTCTCGTTTTTAAATTGCTTTGTAATTGTAAAGAGACACTAAAGATTGAGTCTTCATTGGGAATTTAGTACCACTCGAATTTGAGTCATTTGGTGGGGAAGTGTGGCAAGTTTTGGTATTTTTATGTGTTTTATACCATGAAATATAAAATCTTATTATCAAATAGTAAAGAGCTTTGATAATAAGAGATCTCCACTATGTGATTTTAAGATTTTATAAGATTCTTATATGACATAAAATCTTCTTTAAATTCATTTACATATATATATTTATTTAAATTAATTTAACTAAACTACTTCCTAAGTTAAAAGTTAAATTAATTTAAAATAAAAGATAAATACTTTGATTTTTAAGTTATGCAAAATTGTATATATAAAAATCACAAAACAGTGTATATATGCAAAATTGATAAATTAGTGATATTTACAAATTCAGTGGTAATTCTTATCTCGACAAGATTAAAAGCAGTGACTCAGACCGATATAAGAGGCAACCTCTACCATTTACACCAACCCAAATTGGTCCGGCGTTATTTTATCTGATACTGAGGTAAACTTTTCACCAACCACCTGCATTACTAGTCGTTTATGGTTGGCATCACCAGGCAACAGCTTCCGAAACTTGGAAGACATATTCCTAAGACAGATGCAAACATATATTCCCTTTCTAAAGTACTATATAATGAAATACTGGTATCCTTATACTTCCAGTTTTGATGCTTAATTGAAGAGAAACATCTTCTTCAACGCATACGCACCATTAAAACCTGACTTCTAATGCGATTACATACTTCCAGGTTAATCAGATAAATCTTGAAGATGAAAAGTACAAAGAGAAATCAAGTTGGAATTGGAATGACTTCACCTCCATAGCCATACCCACTTAAGGTCCTTGCTGTGATGAAACCAACTGCAAAAAGAGTTAAAAGGATTCCTAGCCAGGCCATGAAAACCTTTTCTCGAGTCCTAGATTCGCAGGGACCAGTCTCAGCACGTCTCCTCTTTTCTTCAACGGTTTCCACATCCACCATCTCTTTCTCTTCGACCACAACTTTATCATAAGAAATTGAAGGAGGAGATGATGACAGTGATGAATAAGTAGAAGCTGCCGCACAATGAAGACAAACAGAACAAAAACCTTTTTTGGTCTCTACGTTTTCATTCTCATCATCAGAATAATCATAAGACCACAAAGACCTCTCCTCACTCTCTCCACCAATACTATTTAAACCACTGCATGCTATCTCCTCCCTACCACCGGAACACATATTGTCACTCACACCATCCGCTACCAGAAACAACCGTCTGCCCTTCAGCTTGCCACTTCTCACGGCCGCTCTTCGCTCAATGAGTATCTCTTCAACTACTAAGTCATTGTTCCTCACCTTCCATCCTCCTCCGTTTCTTTCCGAGGGTGGAGAGGGCGTGTACTGCAGAAAAGACATGAAACTTCTTGGAGAACTGTCAAGGAGTTGAAGCTCTTTAATCGCCGTGCGTGAGCCAGTTGGTGATAACCTATGTAGGGTTTTTGGGTTTGATTGGTTTATGGTGTCCCAATGTTGAACCAAATCATTGAACTGATGGTGCAGGGCATCTAGTGCTACTTTTTCTTCTTTACTAGGACTTTCCATGGTGGGGTTACTCTCTTTTCTCAAAGTTCTATAATGATGACTTTATTCCTGTGGTGTTTTTGAACGAAGGATGAAGCTAATGGGTTCTTCAATTTTTGAACTTGATTTTTGTTGATTAGATCAGGGTAGATACCCCACGTTCTTCCTACATTTTAGGAAAACTAAAACGTAATTTGTTTTCTTCTCCTGATATGGTAAAAACTGAAAAGAGAAGATCTAACTTCTAAGTTAACTTGAATCCACATCCTGACGTCATAACTAAACAATCTTTAAGTATCTTAAAAGAGGGTATTCATCAGAATCATTACTTACACCTTAAGACTTAACAGAACTTTCAATTTAACCATTAGCCTTCAACACTCCAGGCAGGCATTGTTATATGATATCTTCTCAGAGAATTTAGATTATTTGGAAATGCAATGCACCTGATCCCGATCCCAGGCATGGTTTGTTATGCTATAATAAATTTACAACTCCAGTCGTCTTCAGGGAGCCTGCCAAGCATAATGTCAGGAGGCAATTGTGCCCCACCAGTAAAAGCTAATTGCTTTTCCATTTTGACAATAACCCGAATATGATGGTCTTTTAATTTTTGTTTTAATTTATGAGACATAATAATTGCATATCCGCTCACGACCAGGCACCTACATCGATTAAGGGGAGACCGAGAACGTAGCAGTCTCTAATCAACTATCTCCAAGGACCTCCATTGTTAACACTTATTAATCGATGAAACTAAAAGTTAATGGGGGGATTATAGTTTTCATGTTGGGACGACGGGGGCCAGATGTCAGATTTTGTGAGGGAGAGAATGAGATTTTTTAGAAAAGAACTTTCCTCATTTATAAAAGAATGAAAAATTCAATACATAATGATTCTAGGCTATGAATATTTATACAAAATTTACAACAAATTGTCTAACAAACTCTATAACAAATCCTGATAGAGAACAGAATTTTTGTTTCTGTTTCGGTGAGATGGATTTTGCTGAGGTGTAGTAGTTTTTGGAAAATCTAACTGCCTGACTATTTTATTTTCCTTGTTGCCTAAATGTGTGTACATTCTAGTGTGAGATGATTCTTCAGCCTCAATATTTAACACCCCCTGCAAGCTGGAGGATGGTGAAAATTAACCATTCCCAGCTTGCGCAGAAAATTCCAGTGATGAGAAGAAGGTAAGATATTTGTAAGCACATCTGCAAGCTGTGTGATTGAGTTGGCAGATAGCTCAGTTCAAAAAGACCCTAAAGTACTTTATCCTACTAAATTACAGTCAATGTGCTTTGTTCTTTTATGAAAGACAAGATTCTTGGCAATATGTAATGCTGATTGACTGTCGCAATGAAGAATTACGGGCTGTAAATTTGATATTCTAAGCTCCTCAAGAAGTTTGACCAGCTATGTAATCTCTGAAGCCGCTTGAGATATTGCACGATACTCTGCTTCTATCGAGGACTTAGATATTGTGCTTTGTTTCTTTGACTTCCAACTAATGGGTGAATCACCAAGCATGACAAGATAACTAGTAGCTGAACATCTAGTAGTAGGGCAAGCCCAATATAAATATGAAAATGCCTGCAATTTTAGCTGATCAGTATCTTTTAGCAAGATTCCTTGACCAACAATGCCCTTGATGTACTTCAATACGTGATAAAGAGCTTTTAAGTGGGGCTTTCTAGGATTTTGCATGAACTGGCTCAGGTGTAAATTGTAAAACAAAGATCTGGTCGGGTATTACTCAAGTAGTTAAGCTTCCCAATGAGTTGCCTTTATAGTGTTGGATTTGAAATTAAGTCTCCATTATCTGCTAACAGTTTACAATTAAGAGGAAGGGGGTGCACACACTTCTGCAATAAGAGTACCCAGCATCTGTCAACAACTCTTGAGTGAATTTCTTTTGTGTAAGAGTAATTCTAGTAGGCAAATAACCAACCTCGAATCTTAGGAAGAAATACAGTTGTCCCAAATCTTTGATGCTAAATGTTGCGTCAAGGTTTTTCTTCAAGGATTTGAGTTTATAAGTATTTGAACTAGTAAGGAGGATGTCGTCAACACAAACTACTACAATTGTGAAGTTGGAAGGTCCCTTCTTAATAAAAAGGGAATAGTCATTCTTAGACCGCACATACCCTTGCAATTTCAAAAAATCAGCTAACCTAGCAAACCATTGCCTTGATGCTTGCTTTAGTCCATATAAGGACGTAATAAATTTGCAGACATGTCTAATAGGGTTGGGGACTCCTTCAGGCATTTGCATATAAACTTCCTCATGAAGATCCCCGTGTAAAAATGCATTGTTAACATCCAATTGACATAGATCCCACCTTTTGAAGGTTGCTAAGGCAATGATGCTTTTAATTGTTGCCATTTTCACAACTAGAGAAAACGTATCTTGAAAATCTATCCCTTCTTTCTGGTTATATCCTTTAGCTACTAATCTAGCCTTATATCTTTCCAAACCACCATCAGCCTTCAACTTGATTTTGTACACCCATTTGCATCCAATAGCTTTCTTGCCATATGGAAAAGGGACAATCTCCTAAGTATTGTTTGCTTGCAAAGCTTTTACTTCTTTCTCCATAGCGCATACCCAGTTAGGGTCTAGTGAAGCATTTTGATATGATGAAGGTTCATTAAATGTGGTGAAATGGGACACATGAACCCGGTAGGGAATAAGTAGTTGATTAAAGGTGATGAGATGATACTAGTGCATATTGTTTTTAGTTATTTTATGAGAACTTATGCCATAGTTACAAACGTAATCTTCCAAGTTAGAAGGAGGTTTGTGAATTTTAGTGGATTTTCTTACAAAAGTTTGTATTGACATGTTAGTTGTGGAGGATGGCATGATCTGAATTAATAATGGGATAAGGAGAATTGTCAATAGTAGAGTAAAAAAATGTAGGAACATCAGATTGAGAAGGTAGGAAGATATTATGCTGAAATTCTATTGTAGGACAAGGAAGTGTTGTGTTTGTGGGAGACATAATGTGGTGAAAAGGAAAGAAAAAAAAGGCCTCATGGAAAGTGATATCTCTAGTGGATAGGATTTTATTGGTTTGAAGGTCAAGGACCTTGTAGGCCTTTTTTCCATAAGGATACCCAAGGAATACATATGGGTGAGCTCTCGCATCAAATTAATATCTCCCTCTTTGTAATGTGGCAGCAAAACATAAATATCCAAATTTCCTTAAATGATTGTACAGAGGATTTTTTGTGATAGAGAATCTCTTAAGGTGTCTTGTAATGTGATGTCTGTGAAGAAATTCTATTGATAATATATGTGGCTGTAAGAATAGCTTCCCCTTAATACTTCAAAAGAAAGTTCGCTTGAAAAAATAATGTTCTGGCTGTCTCAAGAAGAGTTTTGTGTTTTCTTTCAACTACCCCATTTTGTTGTGGTCGTTCTACACAAGTAGTTTGGTGGAGGATACCCTTATTGGCATAAAAAGCTACAATAGTGGAATCGCAAAATTCTTGTCCATTATCAATTCTAATGACCTTAACAGAGTGTTTAAATTGATTTTCAGCAAAGATGATGAAAGATTTAAGAACAAAGAATGCATTACTCTTATGAGACAATAAGTGAGTCCATGTGGCTCTTGAGAAATCATCTACGATTATGAGAAAGAATTTATACCCATTATATGTGGATTGACGATAGAGACCCCAAAGGTCTACATGCAATAATTCAAGAATGTGAGGGGAAGATGTTGAGCTAATAGGAAAAGATTTTTTTTATGAAATTTAGCTTTAGGATAAACTTGACAAACATCTGTATGGATTGATGAGATATTAGAAATTGAGTCTATATATTTCTTCTTGTCAAAAGGCACATGTCCAAGTCTACAATGCCACAAATTTATGGTAGATTTTGCAACAAAGGCAGACTGACTACAAGATTTCTTGGTAAGGTCTAAACAAGGAGCTCCACTAATGGATGATTTGCGAACATACTATAGCCCATTAAATTCTCTACCAAGCTCCACTTGATGTTTCATCGAAGCGACCTGAAGATAGCAGGAAGTGGGAGTGAAAACAATCATAGAATTGAGTTGTTTTGTCAATTTTCTCACACATAGTAAGTTGAAGTGAAATTCTGGAACATATAAAACTTATTGCAATCACACTGTAAGTGATAACTTAATGGAACCTATATGTTCTATAGTGGCTTTGTTCCCATTGGGCATGGTGATATGACAAGGTTGTAGTATAGTAGAGTAAGAATCAAATAGATGGAGGAGTGGGGCAATGTGATCTGTTGAATATTTGCTTTAGCTTCTGCAATTTTGTGATACCACGTTAGATTTGAAGAAGTCAAGTTGTCAGTGTTAAGATTTTAAGAATTTGTTTTGTTGTGGCTATTAGTTAGGATTTATTGTTAATCATGTCTTTTATTTAGTATATTTTTATGCTTTCTACGTACTATGCTCTTGTATTTAAGTAGAGTTGTTTTCAGTGAAATTATCGATTGCTTCAGTATAACACATTTTGTATATTCTACTATAGCCTTTGTTTTACAATTCTCACAAATTGATATTAAAGCATTTATCTTGAGGGACCTGTGAGATGAGCGAAACTAAAATACAAACCTGATTTACAACCCAAAATTACAACAAGAATTACAACCATCTTCAAGCAATGAAGATTGAAACAAAACTGTCTCAAGGTGCACCATTAATTTTTAATGGTGAAAACTATCAAGTTTGGGCTGTTCGAATTAAAGCTCATTTTGATGCTATGGATGTTTGGGAAGCAGTGGAGGAAAACTATGAAGTGCCTCTATTGCCAACAAATCTTACAATGACTCAAATCAAGATGCACAAAGCAAGGAAAAATAGGAAGTCTAAAGCCAAAGCCTGCTTGTTTTCTGTTGTTTCAATATTCACAAGAATTATAAATCTAGAGTTGGTAAAGGATATCTGAAATTACCTCAAAAAGGAATACCAAGGTAATGGAAGAACAAAGAGCATGCAAGTGCTCAACTTGATCAAAGAATTTGAAATGCTAAAGATGAAAGAGTCAGAAACCATTAAAGAATACTTCGACAAGTTGCTTGGCGTAGTAAACAAAGTGAGGTATTAGGTAAGGATTTTTTCTGAGGAACAAACAGTGGAAAAAGTTCTCGTAATTTTACCTGAAAAATATGAATCTAAAATTTTTGCATTAGAAGAAGCTAAGGATCTATCAAGCATGTCTTTGGCAGAATTAGTAAATACAATACAGGCACAAGAACAAAGGAGGATGATGAGGGAAGAAGGAACCATTGAAGGAGCTCTGCTAACTAAAGAAAAAAATTCAAGAGGTGACAAAAACAAGAGTTTCAACAAGATCGACAACAACAACAACAATAACAATGATGATTCATATCCACCGTGCCCACATTGCAAAAAAATAAATCGCCCACAAAGAAAATGTTGGTGGAGGCTTAATGTCAAATGCAGAAAATGTGGACAAATTATGCATATGGAGAAGATTTGCAAATCACGAAATAAAGAGGAAAAAGCAGCAACTGAGCAACAACAAGAAGATGAATTATTTTGACATTAAAGCTTTGCAATTACTAAGGCAAAGAGGAGTGATGAAAAAAAACTTAGAATTTGCAGCAAGCAATGCAAGGAGGAGTGTTGAATATTTGTTTTAGCTTCTGCAATTTTGTGATACCACGTTAGATTTGAAGAAGTCAAGTTGTTAGTGTCAAGATATTAGGAATTTGTTTTGTTATAGCTATCAATTAGGATTTAATGTTAATCATATCTTTTATTTAGCAAAATTTTATGCTTCCACGTACTATGCTCTTGTATTTAAGCAGAGTTGTTTTCAGTGAAATTATCGATTGTTTCAGTAGAACACATTTTGTATATTCTACTATAGCCTTTGTTTTACAATTCTCATATGATCAATTACTCCACTATCTATGATCCTGATAAGCTACTGGTCTACAGGAGGAGGAACGGAAAAATGGGTGACCCATGCAGTAACGAACTTGTCAATTTGACTCCTTAGCAGTACTTGCAGTACTTGTGTGCGTTGGTTGCAATTGTGATGTGTGCGTTTGTTGCAGTGGTTGTTTTTGCGTAGGCATAAGGTGTAAGGCTACTGCCATGTCATTGGTGTGGGGAGGGGTCCATTACTTTAAGCCATATATATAGTTGTAATCGAGGGGAAAAGGGATAGTTAGTCACTTTCTTATTTTGGGATCTCTGTAGAGATCATTGGAGGTTCACAGCTCCCCATAAACGCTGTTGGGCTGTAAAGGTGACATTTTCACTGCTAATATACTTCTACATATCTGTCATTTTCTTCTCCATTGATTCTCTAATTTTCGTTTGTGGTTGAATCGATAAAGAGTCTTATCATTTTGGTATCAAAGCAGTTCCGATTCTTCTAGTTGATGCCAAAAACAAGGATGGAAAACAGAATAGCGTTGATGGAAAAAGAAATAGCCGAAATTCCAGAGATCAAGAAACAAATAAACGAGATAAAAATGGAGTGGAACGTTCATTCCTGGCGTTCACCCAACGCATCGAAGACATGTTTAAGCAATAGTTGGGAGCGAAACATGGAGCACAAGGTGAATCCAGCTTAGCAACAGCCAAATCCGATAACCCCAAGCCACCAGATCTAAATACCCACATGGGTCATCCACCATCTAACCCACTCACGGTAGACCCAAGCACAAATCTTGAAGCTGATTCAACCCCTCAAACCAACCAACTGTGGAACAAGGATAGATTACCAAGGAAGCTAGAGTTACCAGTCTTTAATGGAGTCGATTCGGATGCATGGGTTTTTTGGGCGGAGCGATATTTTACACTGAACAGGTTGACGGAGGAAGAAAAAATTGAAGCTGCGGGAATCTGCTTCGAAGGGGAAGCCCAGGCTTGGCTGAGGTTTGAAGAACGAACCACCACCTTCACTACCTGGTTTCAGCTGAAGACGCAACTGCTTCAGCATTTCTTGGGACCAGCCTATGGGACCATCTTGCATCGTTTGTTCGCGTTGAAACAGATGGGGTCAGTTGCTGAATTTTGGGCATAATTTGAATTATTAGCAGCTTCGGTGGGCCAGCTGGACGAGGCCACGTTATCTGCTATTTTTGTTAATGGGCTGTCGGAGCAAGTGAGGGCTAAACTCTTATTGAGTCCGAAAGATTTAAAGGAAACCATGGAGGTGGCCACCCGAATTGAAACGAAGAATGATCTGCTGCTCCAAAATCACAAATCCAAAGGGCTCCCTTCATATCCAACCAAAACCGAGTTCAAAACAGTGTCTTGGACCACT
>JANZLX010000006.1:31981537-31992068 GCA_025531955.1 Erythroxylum orinocense | reverse complement strand
CTCTCTGAAGAATACCCGTCGCCGAACGGGAGTATGCTTTCTGCGTTCAAGTGAAGATTAGTGTTGGGATCAGTTGTATCTGTCTTTGTTTTTGAGTTTCTGTATTATTCAGACAATAATGTTTTGTATTAATGTTCGACCCAATTGGCCACTGGATACTGTATGACTGATTGTTTTATTATTGAACTGTGCTGGCCGAGCAGTATTACTTATAACTGTGATTAGTAACTTTGATTGGTATGCATGCCTGTGCCGATCGGATACCAAACTGAACCAAATTTTTTTTTTACTGAACGGAACTGACAAACTGTTTCTAGCACGCCCCTCTCACTGGCACGAGCTCGGACATCCCTCTCGATGTCGAGTGCAGGTCGGCGGGAATGGGGCGCTACATACTTAACTGATTATCATAATTGTATGGGAGGTCATGTGACTTTCAGAGATAGAAAGAAAGCTTCCGTGATCGGTAGAGGAACATTATGCGTGGATGGTTTGACTCCTCTCAAGAATGTGCTGCATATCGATGGATTAAAAGCAAATTTGATAAGTATAAGTCAACTTTGTGATGATGGTTTGCTAGTTAAATTTACAAGTGATGAATGCAGGGTAAAAAGGGCGTCTTTATTTGAGGGGTTTAAAATCCCTTAATTCTATTTCACTTCCCTCCTTATACCGCTGTAGCTCCAAACAATAACTCCCCAGCATTTTCTCCTTCAAAGCTTCTCGCACGAGTCTGCATCTACTCCTTCGAAGCCCCACTCACAAAGTCGTCATTATCCCCTTGCATTTGTTCTTCTCATCATTCAATCCAGCAATGTCGCGCTTTCTCTCTAGCTGACCACGTTGGTGACTCTTCAACGTCCAGCAGTAGTCCAGCCTCTTTCCTCTTCAGTTTTGTCTACCACGACACATCCTACATTTTTTATTGGTGGTGTCTCTTCTCTCACGGACTCAACCTTTGCTATTCTGTTTCACCGTGGATCAAGACCTATTTTGGTAATATTGTCTTTCTCTTTATCTTGTTGACTGCTTAATTGTGACTGGATTTGAAAAATTATGGTTCGACACTATTGGGTTATGATTGGGTTTTACTGGCTCGTAATTGCATTTAAATACTTGACTGTCGGTTCTACCAGTGAAATTAACTATTTGTGTTGGAAGCTACTGAGCTGTCCCCTGATTTGTTGAATCAGACCGATAGAAGTTTTTTTTTGGGTAAATCAGAAAGGTATTTATAAAATGAAAAATATATGTAAAGACGACAGAAACAATCCCTAAATCTCTTAACCCAAACAGGCTTTAGGAAGCTCCCACTTCCCAAACCCTAAAGCAAAACAAAATAAACAGCACCATCTTTGAAAGTTTCCACCCAAAAGAACAAAAACCCAACAAATTTTTCAACTAACACAAATATCCACCAATTCTTGAATCACTGTCAAACAACAATATAGGAGTCTGATAGAAGTTGGAGCCTTCTGATTTGTGAATTGCCTTTTGACTGTTTACGGTTGATTTCTGCTTGCTTATTGTTGACTGTTGATTGATTATGGTTGGATAAATTGGTTGTGCTCAATCAAGGAGAAGGTTCTGTCTTCGGTTTCTAAGAAAAAGGCAGCGGCTCCAACGCGACGCTCAAGTCACTTACTATTGAATCCAACATCTGGCAGAATATTTACCAAGGTTGGGTCATCTTTAGTAGCTCCAATTGATATTCCTGACAATCAGGATAAAGATGATCCACTTTATGATGTTACTCGAGTAATACAGTCTATAATTGAAGAATGTGATATGGATTATGACTCAACTCCCACATCATCTGCACCATCACCTGCACCTCCACTAACCTCTGCTAAGCGTACAAAGGTGAAATGTCGGAAGACAGTACGCCCGCCTCGTCATCGTTCCTCTACCCGATTAAAAGTGGATGAAGTTATCCCTTTCAAGTTTTACACTCCTAAAACAGAAAAGAAATGGAGTACCCTCAAGAATGTTGGATTTATTTTTGATCGACTGATAAACTTGGATGACTTTTAGCAACATGGATTGTATACTTTACTGTTGGAGCGCACTTTGTTGCAAGCTTCACTTCTCTCAAAGCATTACGAATCCGAATTGGTAATGGAATTTTATGGCAATTTAACTTGTGATATTTTGAATGTGGATGCTATGTCTTATAGGGTTGTCTATGTGCAGGGCTAGGTAGTTCATTTTAAGGCTACTCATTTAAACTCGTTTCTGGGCTTTGATAACATGGGTGGTGGATTTGCCATATGCCGCTTGAGGTCCCTCCAATGCCACGGGGACATCAACTATTAATCCTCATGCAGTTTTATTTTCTGAAATTGAGAGGATTGAAGTTATTATTCAAGTAGCTGCTGACGCTCTACGTAATTTGAAGCAACGAGTTCTTCGTTTCCCCGGTGGCTCTTAATTTCAACTTTTTGGCATGTATTGTCCCAAAGGGGGAGAACAGTTAAGATAAGTCTGTAATTTTTTTCTTCTTTGTGTTTTGTTGATTGAAGTTGACTTATATGTAATATGTCATTGAATATTACATTGAGGGGGAGCATTGCAAATTTCATCGTTATATGTCCAATTACGTTTATTCATGAGGTGTATTAGAGTTGCGACAAAATGTCAAAAATGGGGAGATTGTTAGGATATATTACATATATCTTTTATTTAATTTTGGCATTTTAATTTGGCAGATAGGATATATTACATATTGGATGGATTTGTATTTAGGATGCTGCTGCAATAAATATTAATGAAGCAATTGAAATGGTGGTGTTGAAGTGGAACTCTCGGTGGTTGTATGGTTTAATAAGGACTCTTATCATATGAGGGATTTATGCATATCTTCAATCTATGGTGCATATGTGGTTTTGAGTTAATGTGGGAGTGTGTGGTATAAGGGAGGTGTACAGAAAGTGAGGTTAAGAGATAGTTACAAGAATTGAGCGATGTGGCTCTAGGGTGATCTTATGTAAATCTATTATACTTCAGTGAAAGTTATTAATCTGGGTGAGGGCCCTAAAAACGTAGGGAGAGTGTGTCAAACTGTGTTACCAAATTTCTAGTGTTCTTATTATTTTGTTTTTGCTTGATTTTATTTTGTTCGTGTCAAAAGGAGTTTATTGAAAGTAGGCGAAACAATTAACACTTTTGCTTTTCACAAGCAATTAAGAAGCAGTTGATATAGTACGAAAACACGCATGAAGTAGTGAAGCACGACTGAAGTTTTGGTATAACTTGGTGTCTTGATCTATAGTTGAATAAAAAGTCGTATGAGAATTGCCAAGCTTTTATGCAGCGTACGTTGGCATTAAGTTGTTGGTGTAGCATTCATGTACACCAAGCATTCACTTACAGGTAGAGTTTAGGTGATTTTTGTTGGTGTAGGTTCATGTACATATATCATTCTTACAGGTGTGGCCTTGCGTGGGAGTTTTGGAAAATAAATAGTGAGCAGTGGCCTTGCGTCAGTTGTATGCAGTGGCCTTGCGTGCGCTATGAGTTCATGTCTTCATATATACCCTTGATTTTATAAAAGGAGGTGTGGACGTTAATTGGTTTAAGGCTTTGGTAAGACACATGACTGCGTTTATGAGTGAGCATTATGAGTGCCTTAGGCATTATGTGGATTGATGGTTTATTATTGAATATGTGGGCTATTTGTTTGTATGTTCTTTAATGGCGTGTTCCTTACTTGATTGATAACAATTAAAGAGTGCAGTATATATTTTCTGAATGGGAGATTCACGACTCTGTATTGCTCATGTTGGACTATCATCCTTATGGAGTGGCTCATGGTTGGACTGATTGTTGTTGCGACGACTTCTAGATTTATTTCAGTAGAGCTGAACCTTTCGAAAAGTTGTTCTTCTTTTTTTACTCAAATGTATTATTGTTTTGTTCTTAGTTGATTGACCACTTGAGTTATTTTTATTAATTATCTGTTATTAAAAGATTGATTGAGAAAATCCTCTGTTGAGGTTAGTACGAGGCAGTCGTATTATTGAGTGTGAAATTCTTTCACGGAAAGTGAAATTGAGGGTTGAGTGGTGTCGGCTTACTAAATTCTTGGGTAAATCTATTGTACTTCGATAAAAGTTATTAAGCTGGGTGAGGGCCCCGCAGATGTAGGCAAGGTGTGTCGAATTATGTTACCAAATTTTTGGTGTTTTTATTATTTCGTTTTGATTGTTTTTATTTTTCGTTTGTGCTAGAGACGTCTACAGTAAAATTGGAAAGTTTGTGAAACTACTACCCCCTTCGGTTTTTCAATTGGTATCAAAGCAAGTCACTGATTCAGAACTTGGTAGGAAGTTGGTGCAGATCCTAGTTTCGCGAACATGGCCATAAGAGAAAGAGCATCAATTATCAAGCCACCGCTATCAGACGGTTCCAATTATCCTGCATGGAAATCACAGATAAGAGTCTTTATTCAGGCACAGGGAACAAGAGCATGGAACTCGGTGGTACATGGCTGGACACATTCGATGATTATTGATGATAAGGGAGAGATAGTTCTGAAAGATCCATTTGAATGGACAAGAGTCGAAGAAGAAAGAACACTTGGAAACTCACAAGCATTGCATGCAATTTTCAGCGTTTTTTATGAAGGATGCTTCTTAATGATATCAGCCTATAAATCGGCTAAAGGAGCGTGGGATACGTTACAGACTATTCATGAAGGGTCCAAATATGTGATAGCGTCAAAACTATAGATGTTAGCTGTGACATTTGAGAACTGAAGATGGATGAAAATGAGACTATTAGGGACTTTTATGAAAGATTACGCGACATAGCGAATTAGGCACATCAACTTGGGAAGAAATATTTCAATATGAAACTAGTCAAAAAGATGTTGAGATCACTACCTTCAAGATTATTCCAAAAATTGCAGTAATCGAGGAGGATTATGACATCAATGAGTTGTCATTGGAGAAGGTAATTGGAATTCATACAAATTTTGAAATTAATTTGTCGAGGGACAATCGAGAGAAGAAGAAAGGATTAACATTGCAAGCCGAGATTGGTAAAGTCGTGCCTAACTTAGAAGATGAATCCGACGAGAATGAGGATATAGAGCTATTAACACGAGAGTTCAGTAAGTGGCTGAAGAGAGTGAAAAAGGACATACCTAAGTTTAGGCAAAAAGGCAAGAACTCATCGAACAACAACTTAGCCAAACTCAAAAGGGAGAAAGAAAGGTAAAGAGAATTTAATGCCATGAGTGTCAAGGCTTCGGACATATTCAAGCGGAGTGAGCTAACATCTTGAGGAAGAGAAAAGGAAAATCCTATACGAGCACTTAGAGTGATAACAAATCTGGAAGTGAAAAAGAAGTTGTGAATAGTGATGCAATAGTTACTTTGTACAGCAAAAGTTTAGTTACTTGTTTAACAGTAACCGAAAAGGAAGTAACTGAAGACGAAAAACACAAACAATTCAGTTCAAAGCTCAATCTCAGATTATTACAGTGATGACAGTACTTCAGATGATAAAAAAGGAAGGTATTTACGAAGCCTATGAGTTAATGTACGAAAATGGGTGAAAACATGTAGGAAGAATGAAAGGTTGAAGAAACAAAACTTCTCTATGAAGAATACTATTCAAGATTTGGAGAAGAAATTGTTGTCTATATTAGATGAGCTTGGTGAAGCTAGAATGAAATTAGTAAGTACCGAAAAGGAATTGAGAATGTTGAATGGAGGCACAAAAAAACTAGAAAAGTTAATGGAAATTGGTAAGGATAAAGGGGATCTTCAAGACATTGGCTATAATGGTGAGTGCTTTAAAGTGAATAAGGAGAAAATAATATGTCTAGATCTATTCGAGAAGAACAAACATCGAGAAAGAATTAAAGGTTTGTACCCATATGTCATTTTTGTGGAGTTATCAGGCACATAAGGCCGAAATACTACAAGATGTTACAAATGATGTTTCAAAGGGGTCAGAACTGAAAATTTAAACACTCTCCATTAAATTTCCAGTAGTAACCCATGTTACCGAAGCACATTTGGATTAGAAAGGGTTAATTACAGACATAAAGACATTGTGAAGGAAAAACAAGAGGTTGTCTAGATTCATAGTTAGTTACTGTCTGTGAAGAAACTGTTTAGACAATGGATAAATTAGTTACTTTAGAAGAAGAAACTGATGACAAAGATAATATGGCAAGGAATAAGGCCAAGTTTGAATTTCTTCGAGAGCCACAAGAATTGTGTGCTTTACATTTTTGAAGTATTTTTTGTGTTGTTAAAAAATGATATGTAAAAAAAAAGATTTTTCTTTAGTTCTTTAGTTTTTATGTTGCCATTGTCATCTCATCTTTTTTGTAGTTTGCATTGTGACTTCTATTTGGCTCCACTGAAGATTCTTCAGCTCTCTCATCAGTGTGTGTCTCTCTCGGGTATCTCTCTCTCTTTCGGGCATATCTCTCAGTTGTTTGAATGGTGGTATTTTGTCTTCTTGGCATGTTTATGATTCTTCTGCTGCACCTATTTTTGATTATTTTGATTACGTGTTTTGATATTGTTTTGTCCCAAGGGGGAGACGTCAGATTGTTTATGGTGAATGTTCCATTGAGGGGGAGATTTCAAGTTATATGTGTGAATATTCATCATTATTTTGCCATCTTTTTGTCTCAAGGGGAGAAATTTAGATGATTGGATAAACTTGATGTTCTTTGGAATTTGATGTTTAATTAAGGGAGAGTATTTGTCATATGAATTGTGAATTTGATACTTATATGCCAATTATGTTATTTAGGGGGAGTTTCATAATTGTGACAAACAATGCCAAAAGGGGGAGATTGTTAGGATATATGTTATATATCTAAGTAATTAGTTTTGGCATTATTTATTAATTAGACATATATGATATTAATTAGAGTTTGACATGGATTCAAAAAGCAATTGGGGATAATCTTCTAGTTGTGATAGAGTTCCATCTTTAATTGATGTGTATCTTGGCAAGATGTGGTGTGGATCATGTGTGTGAATGGCCAAGGGGGCTTTTGAATGTGCAGATAACATTGCTGGAATATGAAAAAAAAAAGGAGTGGTTAATGGGTTATGGATGAAGAGTGGTTACTTCTAGTTGTGCTTTCGTGACTTAGCTGATGATTGATGTATATGCGTTGCTGATTTTTTGGCCAAGGAAATTACATATATGTTGATCACGCCAACCTGAGTTTTTGATGTGAATGTTACATTTTTCTCTTATGCTTCAATTATGGGTGTTGAATAATAATGTGAAGGCAAAATCACCAATCTCAGTGCACCAGTTGCAGGCACATTACCAATTTGTTATATTTTCTTCTGATGGACATTAGGAGCGTGCAAGCAATTAAGAAACAGTTGATATAGTACGGAACCACTCTCAAAGTAGTGGAGCATGACTGGAAGTTTTGGTGTGACTTGGTGTCTTGATCTATAGTTGAATAAAAAATCACGTGAGAGGTGCCAAGCTTTTGTGCAGCGTATATTGGCATTAAGTTGTTGGTGTAGCATTCACGTACTCCAAGCCTTCACTTACCGGTAGTGTTTAGGGGATTTCTATTAGTGTAGGTTTACGAACATATAGCATTCTTAAAGGTGTGGCCTTGCATGGGAGTTTTGGAAAATAAATAGTGAGCAGTGGCCTTGCGTGGGTTGTGAGTTCATGTCTTCATATATACCGTAGATTTTATAAAAGGAGGTGTGGGCATTAATTGGTTTAAGGCTTTGGTAAGACACACGGCTGTGTTTATGAGTAAGCATTGTGAGTGCCTTGGGCATTGTGTGGATTGATGGATTATTATTGAAGACGTGAGTTGTTTGTTTGTATGTTTTTTTAGTGGTGTGTTCCTTACTTGATTGATAACAATTAAAGAGTGCAGTACGTATTTTCTGAATAGGAGATTCACGTCTTTGTATTGCTCATGTTGGACTGTCATCCTTATAGAGTGGCTCACAGTTGGACTGATTGTTGTTGTGACGACTTCCAGATTTATTTCAATAGAGCTGAACCTTTCAGAAAATTATTCTTCTCTTTTATCTAAAGTGTATTATTGTGTTGTTCTTAGTTGATTGATCACTTAGTTATGTTTAATAATTATCTGTTTTTAAAATATTGAATTAGAAAATCCTCTGTTGAGATTAGTACGAGATGGTCATACTATTGGGAGTGAAATTCTTTTACAGAAAGTAAGGTTGAGAGATAGTGTCATGGGTTGAGTGATGTCGGCTCAGTAAAGCCTTGGGTAAATCTATTGTTCTTTGGTGAAAGTTATTAAGCTGGGTGAGGGCCTTGCAGATGTAGGCAAGTTGTGCTGAACTACGTTTCCAAATTTTTGGTGTTTTTATTATTTCATTTTGATTGTTTTTATTTTTCGTTTGTGCTAGAAACGCCCACGGTAAAATTGGAAAGTTTGCAAAACTACTACCCTCTTCGATTTTTCAATAAGCACTTCAAACAGATTATCTTGTTATCATGTTATATGCATCCGCTCATTGTAACATGTAAAATTTAAAGTTTAAAGAAAAGGAAAAGATTTCTTCTTCTTAATTTTTCTAAAGAAGAATTCTATAATAGTCGGATGGATCTTTAATGCAATGGATCCTTCATCGAGATTTTTTATCGTATATAGAGAATGAAAAGAATATATGGGAAGACTTGATGGAAAGATTCCCTATTGATAATGATATAAGGATGCGCCAATTGAAGAACGATATTGCTAATTGTAAGCAGTTCAGACAGACTGTCATAAGTTACGATATGGGAATTGACAACCGTGTGAGAAGAATTGGTAGGACATACCAAGAATCATATTTGCGTGTGCTCAAGATGATCGTGTGATGTAGTGGCAGAGTTAGACCAGAAAAGAGAAAAGAGAAAAGGAGAAAACCTGTCGGTTTTTAATGGGTCCAGATGATGTAATATTTGGGAGGACACATTTCAATATCTTGAGCGTGGTTCCATTCCCGAGCCTAAATCGCGCTTACTTGATGATCTTAGCTAAATAATGCCATAGAAATATGGCCAAGGCATAGGGCTAATGCTCTGAAGCCATAAGCTTTAAGGCGTCGGCGGGGTTCTACGGGTCTGACATCTGGGGGAGTTGGCAAAGCAAAACGAGTAGAGATTAACGACCTTACAAATTGGGAGTGGGTTTCCTTACGAAGTTTGCTAAACAATCAGGTGACTAAGTAGAAGGGATTGAACATTTGATTGGTAAGTTATATGCTACAAATTGGATAATTGATATAAGTGTGTTAGACTATATGACAAGCACACTAGATCTATAGTGCAATATTTAGAAGATAACTCCTTGTTCAATAGGACTTCCAAATGGAGAACGTACAGATGTTGTAAAGGAGGGAGACATTGTTTTTTGGCAAGTAAGTCTTACTAATATTGTATATGTTCCTTGTAATTTAATTTATGTGTCTTAACTTCTTACGGAGTCTAATTATCTCGAGCAATTCACTAACAAATTTTGTGTTATTCAAGACTGCACTTTGAGGATCCTGATTGAAGCAAGTGAACTGTGAGAAGGGCTATACTACTTAAAGGGGACGGCTCCAACTCATATGCATCAGTCAAGTGGTGACAAATGTAGCAATTTATGACATCTCAGACTTTTGGTATCCATCAAATGAAGTAGTAGAAATGCTTTCTATTGTTAAGAGTAGTAGCAAAAACAGTAGTTGTGATGTTTGTTTTAGGGCCAAACAGTGTCCTAAAATATTTTTTTCTTGTGAAAATAAAGTTGAGAATAGTTTTATTTAATTCATTGTGACTTGTGGGGTTCATACTGTGCACGTGTATCTTGAGGTGCTTTATTTTTTTCTTTCAGTTATAGATGATTATTCTCGAGCAATGTAGATTTATTTATTGCTAAAAAAAGTGAAGTTTGACAAATTTTAAAGAATTTGTGTTCTATAGCTTGTCAACAATTTAATAGATAAGTCAAAGTTATTAGGAGTAACAATAAAAACAAATTTATCTACTTGAATATTTTTCTGAACATGATATTTTGCATCAATCCTCTTGTATTGGAACACCCTAACAAAATGGATGGGTAAAACAAAAGTGTTGTCATGATCTTAATGTGACACATGCCTTAGATTTTAGGTTCATCTTCCTATAGATTTTTAGGGTGAATGTATTTTAACTACAGGGTATTTGGTTAATCAGACACCTTTTTTGATTTTAGGTGGAAAAATACTTTACGAGATGTTTGGTCAAGTGTATCATTTACGAATTTTTAGCTACTTATGTTATGTCATAACTAGTTGCAAAACAAAGAGAAACAAAGATAAAACAATGGCAAGTGGATTTTAGAAGGCCTTTCCTCTTGAAAGGAAGTTGTTAGATGCAAATGAGTATACAAGATTAAGTATAACTCATATACGAAAATTGAGAGTGGTTCAGTCGGATTTTGCTGGGCTGGGATATCGTCATTCTGATCCATGATCTCGTGGAACCTCGACTAAGTGATACCTGCAAAACAGACAAAGACTCTCCGGGGGTTGTTTCC
>JANZLX010000006.1:31957032-31981095 GCA_025531955.1 Erythroxylum orinocense | reverse complement strand
ATGCATTTTTCATAATGTCAGCCACCGGATGCAGATCACCGCCATTTTTAGGCACATTTCTTCACGCGTAAAGTGAAACCGAATTTGGGTCTCGTGTGGGCGGATTCTTCAAATGACCTCTCTAGTAAAGCGCCTCGAATACTTTGCGCCACCAATTCTGGCTTAACCTTGTGTCATTCTATTTTAGCCATTTATTTATGTGAATAACCCTTCAAATTTTTTGTGTCACCAATTCTGGCTCAATCCTGTGTCACTCCATCCTAATCATTTATTTATGTAAATGAATGGCTAGGATAAAGTGACACAAGATTAAGCTAAAATTGGTAGCACAGAAGATCACATCCCTTAGTAAAGGACTTGATTCGAGTCATCCTTAAAACTTTTTAGTAATTAACTTAAATACTTATCTTGAAAAAACATTTAAGTACAGAAAAATAAATGAAATATGTTAAAAAGTGATTTATGATAGGTAAATAATTTTTAAATATAAAATTAAAATGTCGGGATCGAATTGTATTTTAAAAATTCTACCAAATATCTTTTTATGCGATATTGTCAAGTTATATTAATGAGAATGATTATTAAGATCGGATGACAATAATTTTAAATAGTTTCTTTACTAATTAGGGGTAAAATTACTAAAACGGTACTGCAGGAAGATAACAATTATATAAATAATCACACTAATTATAAGTTATGTAATAATTTATAGTAAAATAATTTAATAAGTGTATGATAAAAATATTCTCAATAATTTGTATTACAAATAAAACATGAGTAAAGTATATGCATTTTAAATGTGATTAAATTTAAACGTTTTAGTATTCAAAGAGTTATAAAAATTTTTATTTAATATTTATTTTCAACCATGTATTTTTTTAAATGAGTTAGCTAACATTTTTTTTAAATAAAAAACGATAATAGAGAAAGAGGGTTGGGTGATAAAAGGTAGAGATGACAATTTTAGCCCGATTTGACATAGTCCATAGTTAACAGGCTTGGCTCGAGTTGATCGGGTCTTGGGCTGATTTTTTGATTGGGCATTGGGCCCGACTGGGCCGAGAGCAACAAAGAAGATCTGATTGTAAATTTTAGGTATGCTGATCGGGAGACATAAGCCTCTTCTTTTTTCAGACACCAAATTTCAAAGTTTGCCTATTAAGATACATTTTTAATCTTTCTCCGTTTTAACGACTTTAAATAGGATCTAATCAAAAAACGTAATTACACAAGGCTCTTTTTTTTTGTGAGAGTAGAGTAAGAGTCATCACTTGTAAGCTATGTTATCAAATCCGGACCGGATCGATCGATTTGATCGGTGATCGGTCAGCTATCCGGTCCGATTAATCCTAAAAAATCGGTCTTAAATTGGACAAATTTGAACCGGTGAAAACCGGTCCGGTTCGACAATTTTTATTTTATTTATTTATTTATTTTATTTTATTGGTATTTTTAAATATTTTTAATATTATATATAATTAAATATAATTATTGCACAATTATGACGTCACACCGGTTCGACCGGTGGTTGAACCGATCGAACCGGTCAAACCGGTGATCAGTAAGATCTCCGATTCGATGACCGATCCGAGTTTCAGAATACTGTTTGTAAGCATCATTTCCTTTACATGTTATATGGAAATTATTTCTAAGATCTGACCCGAAATCTTCCATTCGCAAAAGAATAATTTTACCGGTTGTTGCAAGACTCGCAAGGTAATTAATAATATATGGGTTTAATCATAATTAATAATAACTAATCCAATTCATAATCTTAAGTCATCCCACGAGATACCATGCGTGGAAAATAAAACGCTTTAAAATTCCCCATAAAATGGGAGAGAAATCGTCTACGTGGTTGATTCCTATTGGCTCCACTTCAATCGTTGAGAAAATTTTGGTCATCTCCCACAAGCTGTTCCAGGGTTTCGCTTCCTCTCTGTCTCTCTCCTCTGTCTGATTCCTTCACCTTTTCTCTTTCCCTCCCTCCTTTTCCTCGCCGGTCGGTGCATTTACCCGGAAAATTAACGTTTTCCGAGAGCACTCCGACCTGCGGTTTCTTCTTCTGGGGAGAAGGATTTTTAAATCAGTTCAGCCGGTCGCTTCAAGCTTCGATTTTCAGGAAATCATCTTTTTTTTAATGATTTTTGTGCTGTGATTATTGAGTTTTGGAATTCGGTACCCAGTTGAATCTCTGGTGAATTTCCTTTTCAGAATTATGTAAGAATAATTGGGTTTAGGATATTTGACTTTGAACTATATCGTTTATATCGGTTAAATTGATATCTTTTCTTTTGTTTTGTTGATATTTCTAGAAATTTGTAGATTCTTTGTTGATTAAGGCAGTGAAAATGACGGGTCAAGGTGGTTCGAGGAAGAGTTTCTCTTTAAACTCTTCGTCGGCGTACATCAGAAAGAAGGAGAATGGTGGAGGTCCTGATAGTGCACGTAAATCTCTTTCTGCTACTCGTCCTATGTAAGTTTCTTTTTATCAGATATCATTAAACTCCAGTATCTTATAGCTTTTGTTTTGTGCCTACTTGAATTTCGATGCAAGTGACTGGAGGGTGACCAGCTACTTATTTCTTATGCTGTCTATAAAAGAAATTTAATGGGGAAGGTTTAGACTTCAAGAATAATTGAGTTGTATTTGGTTGTTACTCTGTTTTCTTTCTGTGGTTTGTTATGTTACCTTAAGTATGTGATGTCCTCTGTACTCGGTGCATCTATTTATGATGTGTATTTTGTATTACAAAGTCATGTGAAGACTATCTGGAGAAGTTGAAAGTGTGTAATGGCTATCACTATTCCAATTTATGATCTCGTTATTGAACTGGTTCAGCTTTGCAAAAGATCATATGTTGATGATGTTATGCTGAGTAAACGGGAATTTATGTATTCATATTAGAGATGAGCATCAGAGATGTTAAATAAAGGGTGTTTTGGCAGCATGATTTTAGCTATGCGAACTGCACATTTCTTGGGTAGATTCCATTCCCATGTGATACGTAGGAATTATAGCTCCGCAGCCAGGCATGAATGATAATATATCGGTGCCTGCTTCTAATGACCTTTGAATTTACACATGGATTTGGACTAGGGGGCTAACTGGCGAGCGCACAGTAAAGCGATTGCGCTTATCAAAAGCACTAACAGTTCCTGACAGCACAAGCATTTATGACGCTTGCCGTAGGATGGCTGCTCGTAGGGTTGATGCCTTACTGTTGACAGATTCAAGTGCATTACTTTGCGGAATCCTGACAGACAAGGTATGACTAAATGCTACGCAGATTATGTTATATCCCAAACAAAATCCGGAAACCCACTGTTCTGTCCTTTACCTTTATATCTCATTTCATGCAATATTTTCTTATCATTTTAGGACATAGCAACAAGAGTTGTTGCTCGTGAGCTTAATCCGGAGGAAACACCTGTATCCAAAGTTATGACCAGGAATCCAGTTTTTGTACTTTCTGATACTCTTGCTGTTGAAGCTCTTCAGAAGATGGTGCAAGGTTGTTAACAGATGCACTGTTATTTTGCTGGTTTATGTATTACCTTCAAAACATGCCTGTTGATATGGCCATCTACAGGAAAATTTAGGCATTTGCCTGTTGTGGAAAATGGGGAGGTGATTGCTTTACTTGACATAGCAAAGTGCTTATACGATGCTATTGCTCGCATGGAACGAGCAGCTGAAAAGGGAAAGGCCATAGCTGCAGCTGTAGAAGGAGTTGAAAAAAATTGGGGTACATCTGGTTGGTAGAAAATTTTAATCTTTGATGGCCTATAATGTCAATTTCCTACATGATTCTGGTTTTTGACTCAATTTTCACCCTCTCATTGTTGACATTAGGATCCAATACATTCATTGAGACACTTAGGGAGCGAATATTTAGACCCTCATTATCGACAATAATTCCGGAGAATTCAAAGTAGGTAATATTTTGCTCCTATAGTAAATTTTTATATTAAATTCTTTTATACTTTGGTTTTATGTATATATGGATAAAATGATTTTTAAGCTTCTGAGTTTATTACATCATGGTTGGAATTTTCAGGGTTGTAACAGTTGGACCAACTGATACTGTTTTGGATGTGGCAAAAAAGATGCTTGAATGTCGATCAAGCTGTGCAGTGGTGGTAGTTGATAACAAACCACAGGGAATTCTTACGTGAGTATTTTCCTGTTGTAGCTGCCTTGTATCTATAAAGAAAAAATTTAAAAATTTTCATATTTTCTCTATTTAAGTGTGCTGGAAGTCTTCCTTTTACAGTCGGTATTATTAAGTCTTTTGATGACAGTTTTCAATTTTTCAGCTCAAAGGATATCTTGATGCGAGTAATAGCACAAAATACTTCCCCTGATGCCACTCCTGTAGAGAAGGTATCCTTCTTCTCTAGATGCATCAATGCATGATTTGATTGATTACGTCGAGAGAACCGCTTAAACATGTAGTACTACGTGTTGTTACAAGCAGTATGCAAGATGATGATGATTTGATATGATTTTTTATGTAAGCGTCTTTTGGATAAAACTGTTAGGTCATGACTCCTAATCCAGAATGTGCAACAACTGATACGCCGATTGTTGATGCCTTGCATACCATGCATGATGGGAAATTTCTTCATCTTCCTGTGCTTGACAGAGGTACTGTACTTGCAGATGTAATGTATTATGTTGAACATCCCGGTAACTAATTATTTTGGATGCTTGCCTGCAGAAGGGAATGTGGTTGCTGTTGTTGATGTGATTCATATAACTCATGCTGCAATTGCCACAGTAAGTCAATACTGTGTATATGTTCTAACAATATATCTCTTCTCAATTTCTTTTCTCTTGCAACAAGGTCTGTATTTTTTGAAAATCATCCTAGGTTGTGTCATGTGAAAGATCAACCCCCTGAGGGTAATCGGTGCAATTTATCAAACACCTTTGCATACTTTCGTTGCTTGTGTAAATCAATTTTTGGATGGTGGAGTTATTTTTCTATTCAGTTCAAAATCAGCCATAGATGGATATGAGTTGGGCAACAAACTTGCTGATATGGTATAACTCGTAAAAGAAATTGTCATGATCTATGGACCTGAAAAACTTTTGTAATCTATACAAATATGTTGCGTGACCTACATGGCCTAGATGCCCTTTGCATGTGATTTTTCTTCAAAATATATGCTACATTCTGATTCTGATGTCTTTCTTGTGTTAAATAATGAAGCATTTCTTATCTTTGTTTTTTCATTAATCAGGTTGGGAACAGTGGTGGAGTAAATAATGAAGCGGCAAGCTTGATGTTGCAAAAGTTTTGGGATTCCGCCATGACCTTAAGCCCACATGAAGACGATGATGACTCACGAAGGTCAGCTTTGATATTAGTCTTTGTAATGTAACCCCTTATGCTATTATTTATGTTTTCTCACACAGAATCATCTTCTCAGTGAAGGTTCTCTGAAATTGGCCTCAGATGGAGCAGAGACGGCAAGATCTTATCCCTATCCTCCGTCTTCAATGCCAACTGCTTTTTGTTTCAAAATAGAAGATCGAAAAGGACGAATGCATAGATTTACTTGTGGTAAGATATTAAAGTACCATTGCTCTTGGTGTTTAACTGTGGGAGTAAGTTGGGTTTCTCAATGCAACAAATAAGCAATAGTGCTGAAGATTAGGACAGTCTACGACTTCCTTCCAAAGCTGCAGTGTGGAGACTGTAGCTTTCTGATGGAATTATTCAAGGCACCACCATATAGTTTCTCCTCGAGTCATACTATATGTGGGATGAGTGAGGTTATGCATGTGCACTTCTTCACAAATTAGAATTTCTGTGTTAATCACTCCCATGACCCATGTTGACAGTGTTGACACCATCGCCACCTTAACACCTATAAACAAGCGGGTTTTTGGTTTAGATCAGTGACTTTGAAACTTGAGCTTAGTTTGTGATCTAATCTATGTTTCTTAAAGTATTAGTGACATGGTTGCTGGTTTCTTATGAAATAGATAGTCGGAGCTTGACAGATCTTATGACTGCAATTCTTCAGAGGGTAGGAAATGAGATTGACTCTAACAACTTACCTCAAATTCTGGTATGTCTGTTAGTATTTATATTTGTTGACAACTTGGGTTTTGCATTTCGATTTTTAAATATTTATGTTCTGATTTGGGGTCAAAACTATGAAGTATGAAGATGAAGACCACGACAAAGTTGTTCTGGCATCAGATGATGATCTGGTAATGGCTATAGAACATGCAAAATCAGTTGGTTTGAAGGTACAGTGTTCTGTTATCCTTGTTGATGCGTTTTGTTGGAACAGTAAACATCTGTTAGGCCAGTTCATAAAAGAACGCCACCTAGGGGGGTAAGATTTTGTGATGCATGAACTATTGGGAATCACTAGCCCATCCTTTATTAGGTACATGCCGTACAATTTACCAACCTGGGGTAAAAATAGAAAGAAACCTAATTACTGAAATGTAATGGAACACCCAATTTTTGGTGTGAATAATCTACTAATATCAAAATCTTAACTTAGCAAAGAACTTTTTGCAGGGTTTGAAGTTACACCTAGATCATTCAGGGGTACCTGGTCGTAGAAGAGGCAGCAATTCAGAAAGTTTGGATTATGCTCATGCAGATGCATGGGCAGCTGCATACCGTGGTGTTGCAGCAGGTGCTGCATTAGTTGCTGGGTTAGGTGTGTTAGCATACTTGAAGAGAGCTGGTAACTGATGCATATGTCCACTTTTACCAACTTAATTTCTCCTGAATGAAGGCACTAAAAAGAAACTGGCTTGAGATGCCGGCCAATTCTTATGGTTGACGTAGTGTTAAACCCGCATATATAAAACGAAGTCCATTTTCACTCTGCTGGTTTTGTATACTCCTCATGCATGACTGCTAAATGCCGTGTATTCATTGTCACTGAAGCTTATACATATCCGATGTTTTGTGGATATATGGAAATAAAAGTTGGCACATGAATTTCGTGTCGCTGGTTTGATTTTGAGCTAACATTCTTTTGCTTGCGACTTTTTTCTCTACTTTTATGTGCAGGGGTAAGTGAAACTGAAGCCCCATTTCCTTCAATAGTGCTTATCACATTGATTAAGCAACTTTTCGTATTTAAAAGAAAAGAAAAGTAGGGCCCTGAAAAACAGCAGACGATAAGCAAATGCCATGTGGGGTTTTCTGTTTTTATCACTGATTACCCTTGTTTGCTTTTTGGGTAAAAGTTAAAAATGGCTTCCAACTCACTGATCTGTGGTCGTGGTCGGTGTCGATTTTGCCATGTATCAAGAATAGATTGTCTTTTTGCAATTCCAAGAGCGTTTGCGTATGAATTGAAGAAGATGAAGCTTTGGCCACGTGCCATGGCACACGCCACCGCCTCTTCTGTTCATGTATTAAATAAATATACACCACAGGCACGTGGAATTGGAAACGTAATTAGCGACACAGTAAGTCAGATTCAAGCCTAAGGTACGAGTAACAAGAACGCTAATGTAATTTAAATATGTTATGACCAATGTTGACCGTTTGGTCTGTTAGTTCTTTAATTTCTGTCAGTGTTACAAAGCACACCCTCACGAAGAATATGTATTGCGTTAACAAGGACGTTGAAAGATGCTGATGAAAGTTTTGCAGTGGCACATGCACAGTTGCAGCATAGATTTGGAAGACATGTCTGTGTAAGAAACTGGTAAAAACCAGAAGGCAGTTAAAAGAGTTTGGGGAAATAAATCCGCAAACGTCACTAACATCATTTCTTCTCTTTCTGAAAGCAGCCCAAAAAACTATAACCAGAAGCTTCTTCTGTTCTCTTATGGCCTGCCAAAACTACTATAGTGAATCCACTATTGTCACTTAAAAAGAATCCTGACTGATACTTTTGAAGTTATTACAAAAACCGCGCATTCTGAACTAAAAGTTGCGAGCTTTGTTGCTTGTTTACTAATCCTGGTTTCAAGTGACCATGAAAGGTTCCAAAACCAGATCATCTTCGTTTATGTTGTTCTTGTTGGCTCTTAGCCTGTCGTGTGTTGCCAACGCTCAACAACAAAACCCAATCAAGACCATTGTGGTTTTGGTGCTGGAAAACAGATCTTTTGATCACATGCTTGGATGGATGAAGAAGACACTGAACCCAGCAATCAATGGAGTTACAGGAAAAGAATGCAACGCTGTATCGACCAAGAACGCGAACCAACAATCTATTTGTTTCACGGACGATGCTAAGTACGTGGATCCGGATCCTGGACACTCCTTTGAGGCAGTTGTGCAGCAGGTATTTGGCAATAGCTCAGTTCCTTCAATGACTGGTTTTGTTGAGCAGGCACTTTCTATGTCACCAAACCTATCTGAAACTGTAATGAAGGGCTTTAGGCCCGAGTCTCTACCTGTTTATGCTACTTTAGTAAAAGAGTTTGCAGTCTTTGATCGGTGGTTCTCTTCAATCCCTGGTCCGACACAACCCAATAGGCTATTTATATACTCTGCTACTTCTCATGGCTCAACTAGCCATGTTACGAAGCAATTGGCTCAAGGGTATCCTCAAAAAACCATCTTTGATTCACTTCATGAGAATGATAAAGATTTTGGGGTTTACTTCCACAACATGCCGACAACTTTGTTCTATAGAAACATGAGGAAATTGAAGTACATCTTTAAGTTTCACCAATACAATTTGAAGTTCAAGAAAGATGCTCGAGAGGGGAAATTGCCAAGCTTTACTGTTATTGAGCCAAACTACTTTGATCTAAAAGGGTTTCCTGCAAGTGATGATCATCCATCTCATGATGTTGCAAGTGGACAAAAGCTTGTTAAGGAGGTCTATGAGACATTGAGAGCTAGTCCTCAATGGAATGAGACCCTTTTGGTCATTACCTACGATGAGCATGGTGGGTTCTACGATCATGTTAACACTCCTTACGTTAATGTTCCAAACCCAGATGGGAACACCGGTCCTGCTCCATATTTCTTCAAGTTTGATCGTTTAGGAGTCCGCGTACCCACAATCATGGTCTCCCCATGGATCGAGAAAGGAAGTGGTAAGCTGTAATTTTCTGTTATCAGATATCTTATAGATTGATATCTCTGTCGGTGATTATGTTGATTGCCATGTTAGTGAAACCTGTGGAAGGGTCAGCTCCTGATATATTGGGTAATCATTGTTTTTTCTGTTTTGGTAGGAGAATGGGAAATTGGATATGGCATCTCATAGATCTTGGGAACCTTTCTAGTTCTGAACTACCCTTTATTCCCCGTAATTCCATGTTGTTAGACAACAAAACTCCACTTCTCGATTGGTTTACTTGACAAGTTTTTTAATGGAATCTCATTGCTGGGAGTGATTTAAGGTCGATTCATTTGAAAAGTCTATTAGGTTTTGGTCAATACCAAATCTGTTTAGACATCTGAATCTTAGAAAGAAAAATGTGTTCTTTTGTAGTTACTTTGTTTCTGACTTCCTTCTCCTATATTAATTTCCTTCCTTTTCCAGTGATAAGTGCTCCAAATGGACCTACTCCGAACTCAGAGTTTGAGCATTCTTCAATTCCTGCTACAGTGAAGAAAATGTTCAACCTCACTTCCAACTTCTTGACTTATCGAGATGCATGGGCTGGAACCTTTGAAAGTGTTGTCAGTAAGCTGGCTTCTCCCAGAACTGATTGTCCAGGTACTAATAACTAATCTGCTAGTTTGTCCGGACACAAACTCACACTTCAATAGAAACAATAGTTATTCTTCAGTCACATACGATTTGGTGGCTAATTTGAAGCTATTATGAGGAATACTTAAAGGAATCTGATTAAGCTAGCTTGATCATTAAACAGAAGCAACGTGCACAAACGAGTTCTTTTTCAATTGTCATATTTCTGTGTTAAGGACCTTTGATTAGTGTTCCTTGTATGTTAATTTGCAGAAACCTTGCCAGATGTTGCACCTTTGAGTAACGCAGAAGCAAAAGAAGATGGAGCCCTCTCTGAGTTTCAGACTGAGGTAGTTCAACTGGCAGGTGTACTAAACGGTGACCACTTCTTGAGCAGCTTCCCCAACGAGATAGGGAAGAAGATGAATGTGAAAGAAGCTCATGATTATGTGAGGGGTGGCGTTGCAAGGTTTCTCAGAGCAAGCAAAGAGGCTGTCAAGCTTGGAGCTGATGAATCTGCCATTGTTGATATGAGGTCGTCACTCACGACTAGATCTTCAGTCCACCATTAATTAGTTAGCTATGGATGTTCCACTGTTTATCCATTGCTGATCACGTCTATCTTGCGTGCAAAACTTGCATGTAGCCACGTTAAGTTGCTAGTTAATGAGAGTATTGAAAAGAAAAGAAGAAATCGTTTGCTGATAGTGAACTTGGTTTCCTGAATAGTAATCGGTAACATAAATATACAACTGAATCACATAATTTGCTCATGATCTGTGTGTCAAGTCAAGCATGTACTTGGTTCTTAATGACAACTGAACCAAACCCTCGACGAGTAGGGGGCGTAAGGAGTAACAGCGTCACCAAATTAGAGTGGGTTGATGGAAAACACACTTGGCTAGAGCTAGATGGGTCTACGATGGGTAATACGAACTTAGACTAGAGCTGGATGGGACCACGTTCAACTTGGTTAATGACTAGTCCTGTGGTGCTGTGCGGTGGGCAGCGAACAAAGATGGCAAAAAATTATGAGGTAGCTTTGCTGTCAAGAGCCCCGGGTGTTCTTCGTTGCATTGCATCAGTTGCTTCTGATGGAATCTAATTTCCTGGCCAGAACAAAACAGAGTACTCGTCAATCCATTTCACGCACCTATTCGTGGCACCGACGGAAGAAACTTCACACGAGATGTTTGCTTCATTCCTAGCCAATTCCCGGGAAGCTCACCATGACTTCTGTGCTTTGCGTATCCTGGACACTTCGGCCTCTCTCGTCGTTTGGTGAGAGTGGCGACATCAGTAAACTTTAGTTAAGAGGCTAAAAAGGCGCAGAAGAGTGGAGCTTGAAGAACACGACCAGAAGTGCAGTACTAAATTGACGCTCATGAGAAATAATGCTCTATCCTCTTGTAAGATCGAGAAAACAAAACATTAACCAGATAAGACAGTTCACAATATTCAGATACCAGTAAGGGTTCAACTGTCACAAAACAGACACAACCCATATGATTCAAAAACTTGATAGTTCAGGTAAATTTACAAGTCTAGCGACTCTAGATTACCATTAAAAGTCAGCTCAAAAGGCTATAAAATCCGAAACTAAGCACTTATTATAACCACACTAAGCATGCTATTGCTACCACATTCACAAAAGATTAATGCATCTGAACAACAAAATTCACTTCAATTGTTTTCTGCAACAATAAAGTTATCATAATATACAACAATCTTTTGAGTTTCTCACATGCAACTCTTGCTAAGTAATTTCGTTCAAATTTTGTTTCTCTCATCTTGACTGGCATATGATTTTATGAGGAACAACTTTAGGAAGAAAATTTCTCTCCTCAAGCCTCTGTTCTGAGACACCATTCTCACATTGGACCAATAGCCAATTACACTTTAAATCAAACAACTGACTTTGTCACATAAATATGTCTGTAATAAAATCCCGCAATTGATCGATGAGAAGCTTGAGATATGTGTTCTTCTTTGCAAATTCCTACATTACAAAGCACAAATTGTGAAGAAATCAATCTAAAACGAGGATGAAAGGTGAACTACAACCTTCAAAATCACGATGATTGATAAACAAACCATACGACTTTAGATTGAACAAGGGCTTTGCCATGTAGATATGTCGGTAATAAGACCTCGCAACTGATCTATGAGAAGCTTAAGATATGTGTTCTTCTTTGCAAGTTCCTACATTACCAAACACAAACTGAGAAGTAGATCTAAAACAAGGAGGCGAACAAGAACCTTCACAAATCACATTGAGAAACAAACCATAGGGAAAAAAGACTAGCTCCAGTGCGTCAAACCACCAAACTAGAAGATATATATTCACAAGAAGAGTGCAATTTAGAAACCTAAATTCAAAGTCCCTGCAAAATACCTTTCTTAGACTGGCAGCTCTCTCTTCCAACTTCTCAACCTCAGCTTGATCCGCAGGTGATCCAATCTCAAATTCTTTCGCCTAATTGAAGATGAAGTCATCACACGAGCTAAAACTAACACATTTCTGCTTAAAGTTGAAGACAAAACCATGCAATTTTGGAAAGTATATCTTTTTGCGTCTAATATTCTTATGCAGACAAACATTATTATTCCAATTACATTAGAACTTCAAATTGACCCATTCAAACATCACAAGGGTCCTCGCTATCTTCAAGTTTGGAGCAATGGTAGTCCCAAAAGAGCTTCTGATTAGACAAGAAACCAACTTCAGTGTAAGCCTAGAGCGGCAGTAACTCATCTAGAAGATAAATATTTTCACTTTCCATTCAATTCAGTCTACAGATTCCGTTTCACATGGAACTATACTGAAATCTTGAACAATTCTAAAGTCAACAACAAACAAAAAGAAAGGTTTCAAATTCTGATCTCAAAATCATAACACCAGATAAAAGCACCCAAATTCTCCAATAAAACACCAAAATCAATTAGGGTTTTAAAAATCTTCACCTTCTGAGAATTGGGAATGGCGGACAGAACCTCACGAAGCGCGGCGACGGAGTTCTTGTACCGAAACCTTGCTTCATCGAGAGCGCCATTGCCGGTACCACCACCGACGGCAGCGGTGGCACCACCATCCAGGTGGTGCGCAGAGTCCGAGACAGCATCAGCGTTACTGGAAGAAGAAGTTGTGGTGGTCGTGGTCGTGGTAGTGGACCATAGAGAAGGATTGCAAAGCTCGTCGTTCATGGAAGAGAGAATCTGAAACGCGGCTTGAATTGTTTCTTCTAGATGCTTCTGGCCTTCCATTGCTAGCTCTTGGGTCGTTCTGGGAAGTGCTACTTCACTCATGGAGGTGTCTTCCATTGGAAATTTGGCAAGAAAATTACTGCTCTTCGCCCTTCAGTTTCTTTGCCGCTAAAGATATAATTAAGACCAAAGTAGGATTTCAAAGCTTTTAACAAGTGTCATAAAAAATATTTAAATTGTTTGATTTTGTAAACTTTCCTCAATTTTTGCGAAACGAAAGAACCAAACTTTAATTAGTTGAGAGATAAGTATAACCTCCGACAAGACAAGAATTGTTGGTAATTGTGTTTAGTAGTCTGTCGATAAGACTTTTACTTGTACTGTACAAAGGTTGAAATAATGGACTCACTCGACAGAAGAGATGAAACAAAGTTAAAAGAAAGATGAGTGCAACAGGTCCTCTGTCCTTGCTTCTACTGCAACCTTCAACCTCCAAAACTCCCAGCCCAACTTCCTCTTCTCACCACCAATTCCAAGAAACAAGATTTAGCTTACAAATTCATTCCTCTAAGCCCCTCCTTCTCACCAATTTCCTTTCTTTAGCACTCACTTTCACTTTAACCTCTTCTTTGCCCTCTTTAGCCATTCCTTCTCCCAATTCCAACTCGCCCCTGCTTTCTCCTACTACTCCGTTCTCTCAATCCAAGAACTTGGAGATAGGACTAGAAAATGGGTATGCTCTTATTCCTATTTCTGCTTGATGGGTAGTTTGTTCTTTTCTTTATTGGGTATACTCTTATTCCTATTTCTGCATGATGGGTAGTTTATTCTTTTCTTCATAGAACCAAAAAATATGCTTGACCTGATTTTTGTTATGAATGTGTCATGTCCTGTCATCGCAGCAAAATTAGGCCTTGTCCATCAACCAATCCAGGTTGTGTGTCTACAAATCCAAAATCTTCATCATTCGCGTTCCCTCTTAGTATTCCTGAGGACTCCGTGGAGAATGCTGTCCAGGTAAAAGAAAAGTAGACGTTTTTAGCTGCACCGAGGTTAAACTTTGTTTTTTTAGTATCTTATGAACTTATCTGATTTTCAATTCTATGCAGAAATTGAAGGATGCAATCCTGAAAACCCAGAAAAATGCCAGTATTCAAGTCATTGAAGATACCCCATATGGTATTATGCAGCAGTTTTTGAGTGACCACAAGTACTTACACTGCTTAATCACGCATGTTTATCATATAATAACATTATTGATATTGGTTTCAACTTAGGCCAATACTTGCAAGCTGAGGTGGATGGAGGGTTTGGAAGAGATGTGCTTGAGTTTTTAGTGAGAGGAGATGTGGTTGCTTATAGATCAATGGCCACAAAAGTAACGTTTGTGTACCCTTTCACAACAGCTCTGGGAGATTCAAAGGGGCAAGAGGAAAGAATGAAGAAAATCATTGACGAAGTAGGCTGGTATGCTCCTAGTTTTGATTCCATGGACTAGATTTCATTAAAAGAGATGATCGTTCCAATTCTTTTTCTCAACATTCCAAGTTCATTCGCATTTTCTACTTTTAGTTGTAATGTAATTGCCTTTGAAGTTCTCTAAATTTGCAATATTTCTAACCCATATTTATGAGTATACTATACTCTCTACTATTCTGTTATCTTCAAGTGTGGATACTTGTTTGTTATCTAACATTCACTTTGCAATGATTAGTTCCTACCAAGTGACCACATAAAGAGATACATTCATGAGTGACAAAAGAATGATGATTCCTTTGGTTTGATTGGCATGTGTAAGCTCCAGAATTTTGTTATTCATATGATATTCAGGATTCTAAATCATCTAATAGAAGAACATTTCAATCCAACATTTGCAGATTTTTACCGGCACTGACTTCCGAAGTTATAATCGCTATAGTATCCTATGCTTCCTCCTTATGATACCAAATTTCAGTGCTCAGATATAGTTGAAAACATAGCTAAAGGAAAGGTAAGTTAAAATAGAGACCTCCTGCACATGCGCAAAAGAGATGCTTGATTTGAATTTCTTTATTGTGAAAAATATTTGTTTTTGGAAATTATGATAGAGAGATTAATGCTATGCACCAGTTATGCTGAAAAAAATTTCTAACATTACGAGAACCTCCTTGTAAATGCCATTGCTCTGGAGGAGTAAGGAGAGGACTCAATAAACAAAGTTGGCTAATACCAGTTAGAAATTTAGAAAGTAGAACACTTCAGAAAAAACAAAAACAAATCAAGACTGCTGCTGAGGAGACGATGTTTATGCTTGGTGATTAAAAACCTCATTGCTCTATTCTGTCATGTTTGTTTCTGCAATTCTGAGAGTCATTTTTGGTGAAACTTATAAGAGAAAATGTGGAGATGTGTACAGATATCCTTTTAGATAAGCACCAAAATTATTTTATACAACAGCCAGTGAACATGACATGTTAAGCCCAAGTCAGATGTCTTAGGCTTCAAGCCACGTAGATCATTTTAGACCTTAGTTAGTCCAAACTCAGGAATTCCATGTTTGGTGGAAGTTGGCTTACATACTCCACTTAGTAATGGAATGCAACTTTTTAATTGAAACAAGTTAGAATTTACCAACTTGCTTTTGCTGTTATGCGCTTGCGCCAAAGTTGATTTTGGTTGAATGTCTATGTCCATGTGTTGAAGAGCATTTATACAATGAAAGAACTCTTGAAAAATGGATTTTCATCATCAATTTGACATTACAAATTTGGTTGGTGCACTCTTTAAGTCTAGGATACAATATGTCAGAACTCTGTATTTCCCTCGTTACAAGGTCTGTAAAACTTAAGGTGATGATTCACAAAGCAGATATTGAATGTTCCTAGAATGCAATAGAAATATACAAACCCGGCAAAAATCTAGAACTTGCATGTTCCGAGGAAACTGTACTTCATAGTTACCCACCTTGTAGGAAAGGACATCGCCACAAGGTTTCCTTAATGTTGGTGGAATATTGAAAACTTTATCTGGAAATAGAAGGTCTTGTTGAACTCTTATCCGATTTGCCTAACAAGTCACTTGCAAAGTTCTTGTCTTTCCTTCAATCTCAGCACCTAAACTTGTACATGATCATTTGCTTAGACTAATTCTGAGTAACCTAGTCAAATTAGAACAGGTTTGATACAATTAAACAGTTTAGCATTTAGAGACATTACCGGACCATTACAAATTTATGAGTCAGCTAATCAATACTCCTCTTTGATTCTAGAGCTACATTCTAGTTTTTGCCTTCAGTATTTAAATCTAGGAAGTGCCTTTAATAGAATGCCATCACTCGAGTCTCTGTTTTGCAATAGAAATTCTTTACTTCTCCTTTCTTTTGTTATTTTCTTAAAAAATGAAACTTTATCTTAAAGTGTTTTGTTTTTCTATGGAACATTGGATTATTAACAATTGGTAGTTTGGTTGTTCACAAAAATTTGTGTTCTTCCTTTTTGTTCTATACACAAATCAGTCATGGGTTTTCTGATTTTGGGGGCTTAATTAACAACATAATCAATGGATTGAGGGCTTGATTAGCAATATAATCAATGGATTGAACTATGACCTATTTTTCAAAATACCACGAAAAAGAATTCTAGAACTAAAGCTAAAAACAATAGCTTAAGGTGTTACTCGGATCATCGATGCATCTAATCAATCACTACCTGAACCTTGTTTCAGTCAATTATGCCTTTAACATATCTATAGTATATAGTCAAATGCATAGGGCCAAAAGGTCCTGTGTTTAAATCTCTCTACCTACACTTTTTCGATCGAGCCTGTCGTACAGGGTTTGCCTAGTACGGAGTACCCGGTTGGTGTGATTTGCAGGCTATTTCGTTAATCCAAAGGCTTACCTAGTGCGCATCCAAAGGATAGTAATTGTAAGTTCTTCTGTTTCTAAAAAAAAAATTAAATCAACTAGTCTATTTAGCTCTTATATAACCCTTCATCAACCTTTTCAGTTCTATCTTCTCTGTAAAAATTCTCCTTTTGATTCATTAGAATTATTGTTAACTTGCACTCTTTCTTATTGAACTTATTGAGGACTTCCTTTACATATTTTTGTTGGCATATAAATATTTTATTTTATTTTTGTTGTACCTATCAAAAAAGAATGTCATCCTCTCAAGATCTGTCATGTCAAATACATCTCTTATTTTTTCTTCAAACTTGTTAATCAACTCCTTACTACTTCCTGTAACAAGTATCATCAACATACAAAGATACCATAATCATTTCATTATCAACCTTCATGATATATAAAGAAAATTCATTTAGACTCTTTTTAAAGCTTAAGTTTACCAAATGTGCATTGATTTTGTTATAGTAGGCTCTTTGTGCCTATTTTAAACTATACAACACTTTTTTAATAAATACACCTTCGCTCTTTGTCCTTGAATAATAAATTCTTCAGGTTGTTCCACAAAACTCTTTCAAGTGATGATTGAGAAAGGATGACATGACATTCATCTGGTGTATAAAGTTTCAACAACATTTTTATGGTATCTAAACTGGCAATTGGTTAAAAGTTTCCAGAAAATCTACTTCAAATATTTGAACATATTCCTTAAAAATCAGTTTTGCCATGTACTTATTCATAAAGCCATCATAATTGAACTTGGTCTTAGAAACCTACAGGACTCTTATAGCTTTTTTATATTTAGATTTGTCCAGTAACTTTCAGGTTTGGTTCATTTTAATCATCTTAATTTCCTTCTTCATTGTAACTATCGTTTTCTCATATATTGAGATTCTTCATATTTTGCACACTTTATTACAGTGATATTGTGCGTTTCATAAATTTAAAAGGATAATATGGTTACCCAAATGGGTTTTCATCAACATCATCATTCTTCTCTTAAAACTCAAGCTTCTTGTTATTTTTCCTAAGTCCAATTCTACCAATTTAAAAGGATAATATGGTTAACCAAATGGATTTTCATCAACATCATCATTCTTCTCTTAAAACTCAAGCTTCTTGTTATTTTCCTAGGTCCAATTCTACCACAAAGAATTAGACATCCTTATTAGCAATCAATTTGTTGCTTTTGGTGAATAGATCATATAGATCATTCTGATATTGAGTTGTAGCCTACAAAAATCCTTAGTTCTACCCTTTTATTTTCCAATTTGTCTTTCTTAATTTAAGGAATATAAGAGAAATACTAACAACCAAATATTCTTATATTAAATATCCTTGGTACGTAGCCAACCATGCCTCAAATGGGGTCTTTTTTCATAAAGCTTTTGTTAGCAATCTATTTAGCAAAAAGAAAAGATGTATTTATAACCTCAACTCAAAACTTTTGTAACAAACCATTTTCATGAATCAAGCACCTAGTCATCTCCATAATCATTATATTTTTTTTTCCTCTTTATAATACTATTTTGTTAAGGAGGGTGAATTGCACTTAATTAGTGTTCAATGCTTGCTATTGATCACTTTTATAATCAATATGAAATTCGAGCATGCTAGGGAGGAATTCTCCTAATATTGTGTTTGGCCTCTTATCAATGATATAAGTGGGCTTTGAAAAACTTAGAGAATATACTTCTAAGCTACCAAACTGTTAAAGAGTATTGGAATAAAATTTGAGTTAAAAGATAATTTGGTTAAGGTAAAAGATGAGTACTAAGTATAAGGAAAACATGAGATGGTAAGAGGGTCTTGTTTTTGTTTTTCGTTGTGTATTTGAGTAGTCTAGTTATCTAGTTTTTTTAGTGTGTCCCGTGTTGACATGCTAGTGCGTTTATATAAACCCCCGAACGTCAACCACCTCCAACAATTCTTATGTAATCACTAAACTTCCAACCAACGTCCAACCATAACCACATTCTAACTAACTGCCTCCATACACTATTACTTTTAAAACACATGTTAACTATATATCAACTGTATGGAATTCTTAAATCCTAGACTTCTTAACTGGTTCTTGTTTCCCAAATTTCCTAAACAATTTGGTTGACTTCTAGAAATCTTAACAAATGGGTCTTTATTTTACTCAAGCTCAATTTGGTTGTACTTTCCTTCTAGCTTCAAGTGAAATTTGTTCTAGAGTAGGGCAAACATAAGTTGTAAAGGTATTAACCTAGACCAAAGCTGAATGATATGAGCTTGTTTCCAAAAAATTACTAATTAAATTCTTTTTTATAAATGTCCTTCTTCTCTTCTTCATATTCGGATAGTTTACCCTTAGAACTTATGTTTGAGTAACTTTAGAGAATTTAGCTATACTGACTCTAGGTTCAATATGAAAAAATTGTGTATGAAATAATCTTTCCATTTTAGTTTATGGAAAGTTTATGGAAGGATAGATTTCCTAAACAACAAAGCATTCTAGGAGAAAGTCGTGCCTGTTAATGGCTTAGTAAATAACCTAAGCTTGAAATTATTACAATTTTCATAATTAGCCAATTCATTACACTAAATAGTGAATATGGCAATGTGTCCAATAGTTGACTAACCATCTTCTCTAGAAAATAAATTAAATTCAGGAATTATGTAGCCACAAGAATAAGATTTCTCGTAGTCAAATATGCTCTGAATAAGATTTATAGAATTATGGGCGACCATCTTAAACCAAGCCCATACAGTTCTTATACGGATTCTCTAGCAGCTTCTATATCAACTTGAAGTCTCATTTGTGGAGAAGCAATAGCAGGATTATCGTTTATAACTAAAAGGTTGCCCCTTGAACCACAATTTTTTCCATTAGTTTCAACTTCAAAATCAAATCCTTATCTTCCAAGAGCTTGAGGCCTGACAACATGTCGTTATTTACAGAATTAACGGGCATAAATGCAACAAAAATATCCTCTCTTTTATAAAGAGGAGCATATCCTTTCTTCTATAAATGAAGAAGCTAAATGACAATTCCTCTCACCAACTTCCCTTTGAAAATATGTCTTGATAGAGAAAGAGAATTTTACTCAGCTACCTGTACCAAAGCAACAAAAAGATTTTCCATCTTCTCTATCAGTATTTTGATTGCTTCAGTGGTAGAGGCCAAATTGGACTTCAACTATGAAATATCATTAGCATAAACAACGTCATTTCTTGTTGATAGTTGTTGCGATTTTGAATTGTTGTAAGTTAAAGACTTAGTTGAATGTGATGATACATTCTCAAGATTTTCAATCATTTGGGACACAAAAGCCTTCATTTCCTATTATAGTAGGGATCTCTTCCTCCAGTGTTAGAGGCATAATGATTTCTTTTCTATTCCTCATATGAGGCATCATTATCCCACTAGACATACCAAATTATTAATTGCTTTTATAATCAACCAAGAATTTGAGTGTGCTAAAGAGAGATTCTCCCAATATTTCGTCCGACCTCTTATCAATGATATAGGTGGGCTTTGAAAAACTTAGCAAATAGAATTCTAGGTTACCAAAATGTTAAAGAGTGTTGGAATGAAATTTAAGTTAAAAGATAATTTGAAGTTAAAAGATGAGTACAATGCATAAAGAAAACTTGAAATGATGATAGGGTCTTTTTTTTTTCATTGTCTTTGAGTAGTTTGATTGCCTGATTTTTTTTGTGCATCCCTTGTTGTAATGCTATTGTGTTTATATAACTCTCTCAAATTCAACCACCTCCAACAATTCTTATATAACCACTCAACTTTCAACCTACTTCCAATTGTAGCCACTTCCTGGCTAACTGCCTCCATGCACTGTTGGATTTAAAGCACAAGTTAATTATGTATCAACTGTCTGGACTTCTTGAATCTTGAACTTTTCAATTGATTCATGTGTCTCAAATTTTCTAAACAATCTGGTTGGCTTATGGAAATATTAACAACTTGGCTTTTTCATCTTTGGTCCAAATGGAGTAAATGTCACTCGAGGTATCAATATATGCATGTTCACAAATCTTGTAAATCTTTTAGAGGTATATTACGTTCTATTATCATAATTGATCATTTGCATTTTGAATCTACTTTGAGTTCCCATTTAAACTTTAAACTTCCAAAAATATCAGTAACCTCATATTTAAGTTTTATAAAATAAATCCAACACATTCTTATTATATCATCGATGAAAGCAATATAATACCTATTTTCATTTAATATAGTTTTTTTTAGTTCATCCCACATCTATGTATACTAGTTACAGCTTCAATGTAACCTTTTAGGCCTTGTTATGTGAGAAATGAACCTTTGTTTGCTTCCTATATTAACAAGCATCCATGTAGAAAGCTCCTCTTCTAATTTAGGTAACCCTTCCATAATATTGTTCTTCTTCATGAAAAGTATAGCAATATGATGAAAGTGACTCAATCTCTTATGCCAAAGAATTATGCTTCTATCTTCTTTATGCATTATAGTGTGCTTCTCTCTCAATTGATTTAAGGCAAAGCTTTTGTTTAAGTATATACCAAAACATTATACCTTTTTAGCTTTTACTTGAACTTTAAATATTTCCTTGCTTTCTGCATCTATATTCATACAACTTTTGTCCTAAACAACATCTTATAAAAAAATTTCGACAGTTGACAAACACTTGAAAGGTTTTGATCAATTTTAAGAATATATGAAACATCAAAGATTAGTTTGAAACTTGTTAGGCCTTTAGTTACTATTATTCATTTGCCATTTAGTGTATATATTCTTCATTTCCAATTCTAACTTTAGAACTAGCAATTTTACCAAGCTTTCTGAAGGGGTCTACATCATAAGTCATATAAATTATAAGTATGATAACATTAAAAAAAACATTTGTTTTTTAAGTTGATCAATAGCAATTTCAGCTTATATTTGTTGATGTTGAGACTTACATATCTTCTCCGTATACCCTAAAATATTACACTTATGACATCTTTTTATATATGGCCTTCGCCAACACTGTTTCGATGTATAATTGTTTCATTTTATAGTAAGGACAAGGTGGAAAACTTAAGAAATAATTATTGTTGGTGTCATTGTATCCATAAACTCCAGGCTTCTTACAAATTATTAATATCAAGATAGACTTTCATTCTTTCATCTCACATTTAACATTTTATTCTATCAAAAATTGGAATATTATGTTTGAGTGAAATAGGTGATAAGTGATTAGGGAATTGTGTTTTGGTTCACTTAATCTTACGTATCTCTTGATAAAATAAAGCTCTAATACTGATTATTAAGTTTTTAAAACAAAGGGAAAATATAAGAAGAACAAGAAGAAAACAATGTTTTATTATTAAAGGTCTAATGATTATAAAACAATTAAGCATATCAGTAAATACTAAAAAGATAGAAATTAAGAATCTAAAAATAACATAATAAAATGATGAAGATTCTCACAACCAACGATCACCTTCATTTTCAGCATATGTAAGCCAAATTTAGGAGTCTCGTAATAGCTTCGTGAATCAACCGATCAAAAAGTTTCTAGATTTCTTAATCACGGTAGATAATGTAGAGAAGAAGCATGTGCTTAAAGTTACTGAGGCAAAAGGTCATGCTTTTGTATGTAAAGTTTGCTAAAATGTGTCTAATAATTCAAACATTTTCCTTATAAAACAAAGAGAAGAAAATGAATGAAATGGGGTCTATATAATTAAATAATAATAATTTACTATATAAATTATAAAATAGTTGATTATAAATTATTGATGGCACAATTTGACCTTTATTCAATAGATTAAATTTAAAATGCCTTAAATGCAATTACCAACTTATATATGGTTGAAATATAAGTGCAAAAAACTAAGGGAAAAAATAAGTTTACTATGTTCGATGAAATAATGGTTGTTGATATCTGCTCCAATCACGAATCATTGTTTTAACTAAATAACTAAATAAAATAGATAGACTTTTCTCTTCATTTCAAGCTGATGGTTCTTCTCAATTGGAAGATCCCTTATGTGGATAACACACATTTTAGTTTTTTTTTTTAAATTTTAAAGAGAATATATTACTCAAAAATTAAAACAGCTACACTGTACAATCCTAAGAAAGGAGAAGAAACAAAAATGAACCACAAGAGAGGCATATCTGTATGCCCTCTTCCAATGAACAAACCAAAAGCATCCCCACCCACTACAAATGCCAACGTCTACACATATCTACGCTAATATCTTCGTTTTTCCTAGAAGCAATAAGGACCTCTCTAATCACATTAACAATGAAATCTGTCAGTTCATATTTTGACCTCACCTGCTGCTTATAGATCCGACGATTCCTCTCCCTCCATAAATGGTATATCACCAACTGAAATGACGTCCGGATGATGAAACCGTTAGTCCTTCCAGCTCGAGTTTCCCTGGTTATGAGAGCCAAAATCGCACTTCATTCATAAGAGGGCAGAACCATACCTGTCAAATGAACAATACGACTCCAAACCGATCTAGAATAAACACATTCAAAAAACAAATGGTCACGACATTCCCCAATTTAATTGCAAAGCACACAAATCGGGTCAAAGCTACCAAATCACCTATCTTTCGTATGCAGTCTATTTTTGATCACCAACCACACTATAAACGCTGCTCTAGGACAGACAATGTTAGCTCCGAATTTTTTTTACGATTAATCAAGCCTGATTAGATTAATTGAGTAAATTGAGTTAGCGTTAATCAAGATGATATAGATTAAGTTTGATAGCATTAATGAATTTATGACATTAAATGAGGTAAGTAGCATTAATAAAGTGAGTTAGAGTAATTAATGAGTTAGGTGGTAAGAATTAAATGTGTTAGATATAAATTAATGTGTTAGTTGGACTTTAAAAGAGAAATGGGCTTGAATAGAAGTATATGGGCTTAAGTTATGTGAGAAGAGAATAAAAGAAGAAGGGAAAAGAATGAAAGATGGGCTTTAGGCCTAAGTTAGGTTAGTTAGGTTAAGTTATGTTATAAGAAGAGGAAAGGAGTTAACAAATGGGCTTGGGCTTTAGTTAAATGAAGAGGAAGTATAAAAGGATAAGTTAGAAGTGAGTTAGTAGTAGGAAAAGAAGGAGAAACGAAAATTGAAGAGAAGAGAGGGAGAGAGTTGCCGTAAATGGAGAGAAAGGGAGAAAGAAGAAGGCTTGGTTAGGGTTTTGTGATTTTTTCAAGAGATTCAAGGAGTTTATGAAGAAAGTTCAAGTAATAAAGAGGTAGAAGAAGACCTAAGCTACAAAACAAACCAAGAAACTCCATAGTTGAGCAAGGATTTAAGGTAAGGTTTGGTTTTTAAGTTTTAGTTTTTGTTGGTT
>JANZLX010000006.1:31927727-31956932 GCA_025531955.1 Erythroxylum orinocense | reverse complement strand
AACTTAAGCAATAAATTCCTCAATTTATTCCAATCAAATTAAAAATATCTAATTAACACCTCAAAATAATTTAAACACGCTTAATGCGAATTGGGGCCCAACACCCATTTACAACCTACTTGCTTTGCACCTTCCGAAAACTTAACTAATTCCCAGACATTGTTGTCTTCCATTGATTTCAACTCTTCTTTCATAGCATTGAGCCATTTTTCAAAATTATTACATTCTATGGCTTGTTTGAACGAGACTAGATCCGGATCAATGCTCAAGTCACATTCATGCTCAAGTGAGTAAACTTCATAATCACTCAAAATAACTGGTCTTCTCTACCTTACAGAACTTCGTAATGCTACTTCTTGTGACATCACTTGATCATTTGTAACTTGAACATCATTAGCTGGTTCTTCATTAATATGTTCAATTTGTGAAATCGGAACATTAATTTTTTGTTCCAATATATTGCGTATCAGTGATACAATAAGAGAAATAACAACCGGTGGGATCATATTTAATGTAGTAGTTTCTACTCGACTTGGAGTAGTTTCTACTTGACTCTCGTGAATATCCAATTTTTGTGGATCTCCACTCCCACTGATTGGACCATTCTCAATGAACCAAGCATTACCAAACTCAACTATTCTCATACTATGATTAGGACAATAAATCTATACCCCTTTGATTTTTCAGGATAGCTGATAAAATAATTACTAACGGTTCTCACATCAAGCTTCTTTTCATGTGGATTATATAGCCTTACTTTTGCTAGACAACCCCAAATGTGAAGGTGTTGTAAACTAGGTTTCCTTCTAGTCCATAGTTCATTAGGTGTCTTAGGAACTGCCTTACTAGGAATCTCATTAAGCAGATACGCAATGGTCTTTAATGCATGCATCCACAATGATGAAGGTATAGTACTATAACTTAATATACTCCTAATCATATCCATAAGAGTATGATTCCACCTTTCAGCTACACCATTTTGTTGTGGTGTACCAGGCATTGTGTATTGCTTACATATTCCTTAACTTGCAAGAAACTTTGCAAATAGACCTGGACATTGTCTACTTTCATCAAATTTTCTATAATATTCATCACTTCTATTAGACCTCATTATCTTTACTTTTCTATCTAACAGCCTTTCCATCTCATTAATGAACACCTCTAAGATGTCCAGAGGATGAGACTTCTCATGTAGTAGATAAATATAATCATATCATGAAAAGTCATCAATAAAGGTAATGAAATATTTTTCGTCGCCCCAAGAAGGAATGTCGAAAGGACCATTGATGTCAGTGTGTATTAATTCAAGTAATTCGCTACTTCTTATGGCTGGATTCCTTGATATATGTTTCGTTTGCTTACCTTTAATGCAATCCACACATATATCCTAGTCAATAAAATCCAATTAAGGTAAGATTTTATTTTTCACTAACCTCTATACCTTTGCAAAATATTCATTATGTGAACTACATTTATTTCCTATAATATGGTCAACATGAAACAGAGACTCAATAAAATCAACATCAAGATTGAAATGATATAAACAATCAATTAAAGTAACATAACCATAATAGTATTTGTGTTTATATAAAGAAAACACATTGTTTCCAATCTTATAGTTAAAACCATCATCATCCAACTTTGCAACAGAAACTAAATTCCTAGCATAGTCAGGAACATAAAGACAATGTTTTAGATCCAGGTGACACCCAGTATCAAAGATCAATTTGTACGTCCCAATGTCATCTAGTCGTGCCTTCATTCTATTCCCCATATACAAGAATTTTTCAGTTTCGTTTATAGTCAGAATTAAAAGGAATCCCTATTTAACATATGACATATGAGTAGTTGCACTATAATCTAACCATCAGGCATTATTAAGCACTTCAATAAGATTTGATTTAAAACATACTGAGACATAATATGTACCTTTCTTTTAGAACCAAGCCTTTCTTTTAGGGCAATCCTTCTTGAAGTGACTAGACTTTTTGTAGAAGTGGCACCTCTTATCTTTATGGATTCGACCATCATTGACCTTGCTGAGAGCTTTGTCCTTATCTTTGCCTTTCTTTCCTATTTTGTTCTTACTGCTACTAGCTCCTTGATGAAATGTGAGAAGAACAGAGTATTCCTTCATTTTCTTCAATCTCCCTTCCTCCTAAACCAATATGGTCTTAATTTCTTAAAGGTTCCATTTTTCCTTAATGATGTTATAATTCACCTGGAACTAGCTGAACTCAAGAAAAAGTGAGTTGATAATGAACTGTACAAGGAAAGACCCACTTATATCCATACCCATGGATTTTAGTTTTGCAGCTAGATTTGACATATATGTTACATGATCATGAATAGGCTATAACCAGTTAAAATTTTTAGTCGTCAGCTCACTCATTAAAATCCCTATTATAGGCTTGTCAGCTATATCAGATTGGGAGTATTCTTTAAGCTTCAATATGAACTCATTTGCATTGTCTGTTTTAGGCATCGACGACTTTATATTTTTTACGATCATCATTCGCATCAAATTCAAGCTCAACCTATTAGACTGTTCCCAAGCCTCATAATAAGACTTGACAGCTTTAGAACTAGTCTCAGTTATGGCTGCGGGCCTTGTGTCTAAAACTATAGCCAAGTCTAAATCCATTATACCAAGTTGGAACTGGATTTGTTCAGACCAATCAGCATAGTTCAGACCATTGAACTTGATTAACCCATTTCTTAAAGCAAACAAATTAGTAGATGCTACAAATACAACATATAGCTCACATATTAATGCTTTGAGTAAACCTAAATGGATACAAACTAACTAATACACTTTGATTATGCATTTAAATTCTCCTTTGGGTGAAATTTATTAAATGCATAGTTATAACCTATTATGATGCATATATATAGTTTACTATAATGGACAATCAATTATATTCTAGTCAACATGCATGTTATCTTTGGATATACAATCATATTAACCAAATATGCTGATAAAGTCTCTTTAATGCCATTAATTTTAAGCAATGATCTCTTTAATGTCATTAATTTTAAGCAATGGTCCACCTTTGGGTGACCTCCTAGCGTTGTAATTAATATCTTAATTGTTCAGTTCAACCTTTATGTCATTTTAGCATCATATCATAATGAACAATTTAAACATTCACAATAAAATGATTAATATTTTTAAGCTAGGCCACTTTGGTGACTAACAAGTTGTCCATATAATAAATATTTAATTGGACAATTATGATACGTGACAAAACTTAATTTAATTATTTTATTCACTTTGGTGACTAACAAACTAGTCTAAATTACTATAATGTCATGTAGCACATTCAACATATAATAAGAAAATGTAATTCCAAGCATTGCATAATATAAATGTCAAAGTGCCAATTAAAACATAATATGACACAAATTTATATTATGCATAGCAAACATATGTGTAACTTTTATGCATATAAAGCTAAATCACTTAATTAATTGATGACTTCGTTAATTAATTAATTTAAATTATCAATCAATTAATTAATGAATTATAAGTTATGATACAAAATTAAAATACCTTAAGTAGGACCAAGCTTCAAACCCATAAAATTATTTTCAATAATAATTAAAAAATAAAAAATAAAAAATTTGACAGATGACTCGGAGCCTATCGCTATATGTTTATGTCTTGAGAGTCGCGTGCATCATCTCTCATGAGTCGCTAAGTCGATCATATGAGGCACGCGCCTCATCTTCCACAGGTGACGCATGCTAGTTTCCCTTATTTTTTTTTAAAAAAATTCTAACATCCTCTGTTTTTCATGGATTCTTCTTGCAATTCCTTTCCAACTAAATCCTCTCTTAGCTTGAGCCAACAATAACAACATCCACCATTGTCTTCTTCGATGGTCAATATATATCACAAACCTATGGATTTTTCTCACTCTAAAACATCCCTCTATATTTTGTTTCGATCCATCCATAGATATTATGCTTTGGTTAAGCAATGAGAATGGGTTTCAAAACCTTAGAACATTGATTCTATTAATCATCAAAACTTGCGTTGTTATTTCTATTTCTATTTTTGTGTTCCTTTCTTGGCAGTGCAATGAAGAAAGTAATGCCATTACAAATACGGACAAACAACTATACAGAAACAAACAAACAAAAAAACGAAACAAATTGTTCATAATGGCAAACAAAAAATAATTCAACACACATATCAACACCGAAGGTTCATTTCATGTCTGTGTTCTTGTGTCTGTTTCGTATACAAAGAAAAGAATGCCATGAAAAATAAAGAATAATGCAGCACCTTGCTCTGGTATCAATTTGTAATACAGTTTATGGATCGATTGATTTTGTCATCCCTGAATCCATAATAGTTTTGTAAGGAGATTTACTTCCTCTCTTCTTTTTCTATTCTTCTTTGATGTGTTTCTTCAAATGGTTTTTGATAACACTTTGATAAGTTTCTAAAACTTATATATAACCAACCAACTAACATATTGTTTGGTATTGAAAAGAGAGAGGGAAAGGATCTTTCACCCATTTGAGATCCATTATGTAATACCTAAAAATCATTATCTTGGGTTCTTTTTATAGGACTCAAATCTATAAGTCACATGTGCCATTAAATATTCTGAGTGTTGTGTGCTGTAATATTTTTGCGGACAAATGGTGAGACCTAATTCAACACAGGTGCTCTAGTTTCAGGAGTGTAAAACTTTCCAAAAAGAAGAGATCTTGTTGTGGGAATGTTAAAGGGATTTGTTGGGTTGAGTGGTGCAATTCTGACTTAGGTTTGTGTGATTGTCAATTCCCCTAATTAACCATCACTCATCTTCATAGTTGCAGTCGGACCATCAATCGTTGTTATTGCTCTAATGTTTACTGTTAGACCTACAGGAGGTGATAATTAGGCCATCTCATAATTCAACGTTCTTGTTTACCTATTGCATTTACCTCATTTCCTACTTATTGGGGGCAGTAATACTTGAGGATCTGATGAATTTGACAGGATGTTTGAAATGGTATGAATTGAATTCAATTGCAGCAATTGAATTCAATTCAAGTGTTTGGAAACAGAAAAAACATCATCCTTTATAAATTGAATTCACCTGAAAAAGCATCAGAATTGAATTATGAACTGGGACTTTAATTCTTCTTTTGAACATTGAAAATATCCTTCCAATAATACCCATCTAACCCTACCATATATGATCTTCACCTCAAGCAGCCCCTCCCTAATTTGAGGTGGAACATATTCAAGGGAAGCCTTTACCTAATTTGGACATTGTTCGCGAGATCTATGAGAAAGATAGAGCTACCAGATCTGAAGTTGAAAATGCAAAGGAGAAGGTTTAAAGATGGGAAAAGGAAAGGCGGGATATGAATATTGAAGACATTGATAATATGCGATTGATAATATGCGAGCAAATAATGAGGTTCATTTAGAGAGTTTCTATCCATTTGAGAGCGAGAGTACTCCAACAATACCAACAACTCAAGCTCCCTCATCATCAAATCCTTCAGCGTCGAAGCCATCCTACACGAGTAAGAAAAGAAAAGCACGAGTGGAAGATAAAATTTCTTCAGAATTACAAGTTATATCCAATACAATGAAAGAAATTGCATAAGCTATTATAGCTAAAAACCCTCGTGTTAGAAAAGAGGAGGAAATATTTGACGCAATGAAAGAATTAAGATTGGAAGGACGTGTTCTATTGAATGCAGTTGATTGGCTTGTAGAGCATCCTAACTTTATTGGTGTGTTTTTTTCATGTCCAGTTAAACTACGTTTAAATTGGTTGTCTAGGAAGATGGGTTGGTGTTAGGTTTTTATAGCACTCAATTTAAGTGTGAAACTTTATGAATGATATAACTTGCTCTATGTAAGTATGAATGTTTTTTATTTAATTTTCTGATGTAACAATCTTATGTCTCCTTATCATAGGAAGACATGTTAAACTTGTTATGATATTATGTAATTTGAAGTGAAATTTCAAAAATTGATAGTGCCTTGTAGTTGTCAATGAAAAAGAACTACTGCTCGTTCATGCATTTTTAAGCTTCCAAATTATAATAGTTTTCTATTGTCTTCATAGCTCAGTTCAGCCTAATGTCATTTGCAATCAATTTTTTCTTTTCATTTTAAAAATGAACTTTTGTTATGATATCACTTATAATGAAATTGATGTTTATAACTTGCTCTATGTCTAAGTGTGAATGTTTATTATTTAATAAGATTTTTTTAGTCAAGGGTAAAAATATCATATGAAATAATTGAATTCATTTTGATTGTGTTCCAAATAGTGTAATTGAATTCAATTCTAATATTAGCGAGTTTGTTTCAAACAGTGTAAATTGAATTCAATTCAATCTCATTAATGTAATTGAATCCAATTTGTTAATGAATTCAATTCAAAGGTTTCAAACAGACTCTAATCAAAATTTGATCACATTATTATTAGTCATCTTGTTCATTCTTGTATTACTTCCTGTATTAATCCCACTGTATTGGTTTTCTTCTCAAAGCCAAGCCTTGAAGAAAGGAGAGCCTTCTTGCTATGCCAAAAAAACAAGAAGTTGGTAAATCTGAGCAGGAGCAGAATCGAAGTTAAGTCATTCTAAGTGAAGTTAAGGATGAAAAATCTGCAGAAGTGGAATCACTTACAGCATCGGAAAGCCATAAAATAATTGTTCACATGCAAGCTAAGCTGTTTCATGCAATTGCAAAAGAAGTGGTAAGGGTCAAGCATAAAAAAGGCTCGCGAAGATGAGAGAATTTTACTCTGATGCATATATTAGTAAGCGGATTTTCTGCTTTTGGTTTTCTCCTGTGCTGGCTTCTTGATCTGGTTTTACAGTTATATATAATCTGGGCTAGATGTGCTAATCTTTAGGCTATAGTGATACGAGCATCTTTGTAACCATGATCAGTAGGTGGAATTTTTTTGAGCGTGTTGGCGGTGGCTACTTCTTTGAAGCTCTCATCAGCTCGAACTTTAACCTTTTTGCCTCATCCTAATAACAATGCCTTTCCTTTTTCTTAAGTTACCACAAACATAGTAATTATCCTAAGTTTTCTGTTTTCCTTTTATCCAGAAAGTTTGAGTAATTAAGACCGTTAGCCACGGTTGTGGTTCAGGTTATCATGGCAATAAGACTTCTACACTATTCTATGGGTTGGCTTGGAGAAACTTAAGTTGACAGCATTCTGATAAGACTTGACTATGGTGCTTATTGCTCAATTGTGCCTTCCTTAGCCTCAGAGCTATTTAGGTTGAAGAGCTTTAGTGTCTTGTACAATTTAAGGAGCACTAGCAAGCCCTACTGGTTCTCTTATATTCTCTGGTGTCATCGGAAGTGGCACTTATGACTATTATGCAATAAAAGAAACTAGTCTCCTGGAGCTAAATTTAGAACTTTTACTGGCAATGCATCTTCAAAAGGAAAAATCACGTACTTATATGGGTTCCATATGCTATTTCTCACTTGTGAAATCATGTCAAATCCTTGCATTCTTGCAATGATCTTGAGTTTGATGGTTTTATATCTAACTAGGAAGTATATACAGTCAGCTTTATGCAAGGATCATTGTTTGAATTACAAGGACAAGCTACTGATATGGTTCCATGTACAACGCTCACCCACTACCAGTACTAGATTCCTGATGTAGAGTCAAACAATCATTGTTATTTGTTGGTCTTTTACTTGATGACATAAAAAACTAGTAATCAAGAATTGTCTTTCCATTAAATTCCCGTGAAGATTTTTTAACTCCTGAATAGATTGGAGTTCTTTTTGGATGAAAATTAATTCGTGTTAAGCCTTAGTTTCACATTCTTAGACCAAAAAACTATTTCTTCCATCAGCATGTCATGAACCATTGATGTATCTGTGTTCATTATGTGTTGAATTGGCCAATTCAATATACCTGCTGGACCAAAAGTGTTTATGTTACACAGAAAGTTAATTTCATCTTTTTATTATTTGCTTATCTTTATGTTCAACAACTCTGCAGGAGATGCTAATGAATGAGCAGACTTTTCAAAAGTACCATTCTGGATGCTAAAGTTTCTGCAGATTCTTTTAGGCAGAAACATAGAGATTATGGAGCTAATGTCCTGGTAGAATGCTCCTCTCAGAAGTAACTAGCCAACAACGGATGAATTTATTATGGCCTATCAAATTAAAGCTTGAATGAAGAACATTGGGAATTTATTTAGAATTTTAAGTGTTGGTTTCTATAGTAACATTGACTACTACTACCTTACTATCCAATTCAAACTTCTTAAGATTACTATCCAATTCAAACTTCATATGATCTCTTCATTACTCAAAGCTAACTGCACTAAATCTTCTATGATATAGTCATTCTTGTGAACTTGCTGTTGTTACCTAACATATCAGTGCCACATGCTGATGACCTGGAATTTCACAAATGAACCCAAGAATAAATGACAAGGTTATAAGAACAAGATTAGGTAGTTGCCTGGTGGAATTTACGGTTTAACTTAAATGCAAACATCCTATTCTTACCCTGTTAAGCAACTCTAAATGGTTCCTTTCTTTTCTTCAACTACCCATTTTGGTGTTAAAGCTGTACAATCTATTTTTGGCATGTAATCTTATCAGTCCTCTTGATGCATCTAACTCAGAATTGCACTCATCTTGGAAAAACAAATCCTGAGAAAGCCAATGTTTATGGTATTAACATAAAAGCCATGGAAGCAATAAGGCAGCCATATTATGCTACTATGGTATGACCAAAAAAGTGCAAAATAACATTTCACCAAGGCAACCATATTATGCTACTATGGTATGACCAAAAAAGTGCAAAATAACATTTCACCGTAGGTTGGTGCAGTGGTAAGCCAAATGTATTCTAATTTGAGTGATTCAAAATTTGAAAACAATCTTTCTATCAGTTAAAAGTAGAGTTACGTATACCTGTGTGGGTAGCTCAGTTGGTCATTGGGAAGAAAAGTGAGTTTAAGGTCTTGGGTTCGAGTCTCGGCAGTGACAGTGTGGGAGTTCATCCAATGTGATGACTCCTTGTGTGCGCCAAGTACTGGGCCGCCTTTCCGAGAAGCTGGCTGGGATCAGATCGTAATTTACCCCTCACTAACCTCTCACTACTCTGTCGGGTCAGGGTTTGGGGCGCCTGGGGTGGGCAATCCACCTTTTTAAGTCCAAAAGTAGAGTTACATACTTTTAGCCCTTCCTAAATTTCGCAATCAGCAAGACTTTCAATGGATTATTATTATTGTTGTATCATGAGTGGTTCAAAATATACAACCACGTTCTACTCTAGTCAAAATTTGTTATTACATTTGAAAATAATTAATGCATGTACAACACAAGATTTTAGCAAATCTATGAATATTAAAAGAACCACATTATTACTTTTGTCATTAAGAGAGAATCACTTGACTTTTGATGATTTTAAATTTGCAAAAATTAAATTAGAATTAATTGAGTCTTGGATTACTAAGGCATTAACTTTCTTTACCTTAAAATGATAACCAAATTGTGCTTACATAGAAAAAGCATATGGTAAATAGCAATATCAAATATATTAACCGATAATATATTTATTCGTCAGGATAAAATTATAAAATAAAATAAAAACAGCTATTAAATAAAGTTTACATCTTTCAAAAATATATAATTATCGTAGTAATAAAATACAAAGATATAGTTGCATACAATTGGTGACTTTTTTCTGATTTTTATAAAGCGAGGAGCCTTATGCACTGCAACAACCATTTTATCTTGATAACAAAAATCTATGTTTATATTTATATATTTAAATCCTTGAGGCAACACTAACTTATTTTCCATATTTTTCTTCAAAATTTTCCATATATAAAAACTATCATAATGCTTGTTAACTATAGTAAAATACTAACCAGGGTTTCGTTTTTAACTTCTTTCCCGTATAAATTAAACGGTCAGTTTTTGGCCTACAAATGACATTATAAATACGAGACAAACATTAAATATATAGGGAAAAAACATCACACAAGGAAAAGTGAAAAACCATCTTTTCCAGGAATCCATGGCATTAAAAAAAATCTCTGAAACTAATATATCAATGGCGTCTCTTCAATGCAGCTCTGTTTAAATGGGTAACTTTCATCTTCTTGTATAGACATGGCTATTTTTATGCTATCACTTATATATTTAAGCTGCTATTGAACTATCTTTTGTCAAGTTTTGGTAATTTAGCTCCATATTGTACATTGATCACCGATGAAGAGATAACCCTGTGGGGTACTATACAAAAGCTCTGGAATTATGGACCCAAAGAAAAAGAACTGGATTTAGCATTTTAAGAACATATAAATTTCTTCGCTTTTGAAGCCCATTAGAGATTTTTCCTTTTTTTTTTTTGGTTTTCTGATTGGTGGTGGTGGGGGGTTTCTGTTGTTCAATTGTGAGTTAGGGTTTGTCTGTTTTTAGGGATTTTCTGTTTGAAGTACATGATGACTGGAGCTTACTTATATCATGAACTTAGAGAGAAAAGAAGATTGGTAAGATATCAATGAAAGAGTGATTGAACTTGGCACTTGAGCACATTGTTCCTCCTGAATCTGCTCTGTAAGTTGGTTTTTGTTCTTGTATATGCTTGTCACAGCTCAGCAGTGAGATCATTAGCTTCTTGCTCAAGGATGATTTATTCCATTACTTTGTTCTTTCTGTTGAAAGATCAAAGTGCATCATATTTCATTCTTTCTGCATTGTAGCAACTATCTGTTTCATGATTCTGTAATTCTATGTGAGTGATAAATGTGCATGGCATTACATTCGTTCTGCAATGTAACACATGGAAATTTGTTATAATTCTCTTTTATATACTCGTTCTGCAATGCAGCACGTGGAAATCTGTTATGATTCTCTTTTGGTGTTCGTTACTGAATTCTCGGACCTTCTTAAATGTTGTCTAGTTGTTTCATTTGATCATTTAATAGGTTTCTGAGAACTTTCTAATTGATAGATGACAAGAAACATTTATACTGTTTCCATTTTTATTGTTGCTATCCTCGATCAATCGCAGCCGTTAGTGTCCGGCTCAAAGTTGAGGCACTTGTTTCTCTTATTTATGGATATAGTTTCCTTATCTGAATATATTGACTTATGATTTGGCTGCTGAAAATTAAATGATTCAAAGAAACACTTCATTAGGACAGCTTGATGGATCTTTTATCTTATTCTATTATTCTTTGTTTTTCTTGTCGTGATGGATCACTGATTATTCGGTTGTCTCATGATTTTGTAATCATGAGTGGATCATAAGAGTTGCCTATCGTATTCTTACTTGACAGTTTATATAGATAAAAATGGTAAATTTCCATGGTGTAGTAGTTTGGTATTCTCAAAAAAATGTTGTTTGTTAAATGGGTTTTTCCTGAAATTCTTAACTTTCGATGTTTGATTGTCTTTGATTAGTCATGGTTAACTGCTCAGAGTTCATAACCCTTCTTTCAGAAGATAGATTCCTTATTTTGGTTTCATTTTTTCCTTTGATCAGGGCTTGCATTACTGAAGGCAGCTTCTTGTTGATGCATCATAAAACTTTAATTTGTAGACCCTTGAACTGATATTGGTGGATTGAGTTCTCCTAATAAGCAAAAAGGCTGCCAGTAGTGTGTCATAGTGAAAATGGAAAACAATAAAGAAGAGGCCTTAAAGGCCAAAATAATCGCTGAGAAGAAGTTTTCTGATAAGGACATTGTTGGTGCAAAAAGCTTTGCTTTGAAGGCACAAAACTTGGACCCTGATCTTGATGGTATCGTTCAATTTCTTGCAACTCTTGATGTGTTTATCTCTGCCGAGAAAACATCAACTGGGGATGTAGATTGTTACAAAGTACTTGGTGTTGATCCCTTGGCTGATGATAGCACAATCAAACAACAATACAGGAAATTGTCTCTCCTTCTTCATCCTGATAAAAATAAATCAGTAGGTGCTGACGGGGCTTTTAAGATTTTATCTGCTGCGTGGAGTTTGTTGGCGGATAAAACAAAAAGAATTGCTTATGACCAGAAGCAGAAAATGAAGGATATGTGTCAAAGGTTCCCAGATTGGAGATCATCTGCTACAGATAATCAAAGTAGTTTCCCTGAGATCATCAACAATAACACTTCATATACATGTAGCCCAAATGGTGCTATGCATCCAAAGCCTGTTCCTTCTCCTCCTTTTTCCAAGTCCAATACCTTTTGGACAACCTGTGATGCTTGCAAGTTACAGTTTAAGTATCTTAGGATGTATATGAACCACAACCTCCACTGCGACAACTGTCAGCATCCTTTCCTTGCTGTTGAGGTTCCACCTCCACCTATTCATGGCGGCAACCAATCTGCTTCGGGGGCTTCTTTCATGCAGCCACAAAACTCTGATCCAAATTCAATGGTTGAGAACTCAGATGATAAAAAAAAGAAACCAGTGCCTGTAACAAACATGGGAGCTACAGCTCAGCCTGGCACATTTTCTGATACTGTCAGTTCTCAAAACATACCATCAGCAGTTTTTTCCGCTACCCTACATAACAAATTTAAAAGAAAATATGAAGAAGCATCAACTACTTCCCTTCGAGGGGAAATCTTTCAACTAAAACCTCAGCCTCATAAAAAAAAGGCCACGAGATCAGCTCCTGGTTTCTTAAATCCTGGCTCAAGTTCTGTGCTTAACAGTGAGGGGGTGAAGAAGAAGAAGAGGGATGTTGAGGAGCCAAAAACAGACAAACATGCAAAAGAGAAGACAAATCAAACAGGAAAAAAGAGTGGTTTCAGTACATTGGGTTTTCAAAACGGTGGTTTCGTCGGACAAAGAGGCATTAGCACAAGAGAGTTGTCACAAGTAGAAGTCCGATACATTTTGATATCGAGATCAAAGAAGGATATTCACTCAAAGCTTAAGGAATGGAACAGTTTGGATGCCCTATTGAAGACTTCAGAGATGGCTTCCATACCAAGTCGTTCTCAGAAAGAGATGAAGAAGGAGATACTAAAGCAGAAGGGTCCTTCAGATGACATGCAAGCTGATGCAAACAGGAAACAGGAGTTTGTAGATGTCAAGATCAGTGCTAACAACAATATGTCTTCCTCTGCCAATCATAATGATACTGTCGATACAGAGGAGGCCAATCCATTATCAATGACTGTTCCAGATTCTGATTTTCATGATTTTGACCATGATCGTACAGAAATGTCTTTTGGAAAAAACCAGGTTTGGGCTGTTTACGATGATGATGATGGGATGCCTCGCTTTTATGCTCTGATTCATCAGGTGATGTCAATGAAACCATTCGGAGTGCAGATCAGTTGGCTTAACTCCAAAAGAAACCATGAACTGGCCCCAGTAAACTGGATCAGTTCAGGCTTTTACAAGACGATTGGGGACTTCTGGATAGGCAAGCATGAAGTCAATAAGTCTCTTAACTCTTTTTCTCACAAACTTAATTGGACAAAGGGTTTTAGAGGGACGATTAAAATCTATCCCAGGAAGGGAGATGTTTGGGCTGTTTATAAGAATTGGTCCCCCAAATGGAATGAGCTTACCCCAGAAGAAGTTATACACAAGTATAGCATGGTGGAAGTGCTCGAAGACTACATTGAGGAAAGGGGAGTAACTGTTGTTCCGCTCATTAAAGTTGTGGGTTACAAGGCAGTGTTTCGCAAGCATTCTGACCCCACTAGAATCAGAACAATTCCAAAAGAAGAGATGTTTCGGTTTTCTCACATGGTCCCCTCATACTTGCTAACAGGTCAGGAGGGCCACAATGCTCCACAGGGTTGTTGGGAGCTTGATCCAGCATCTACACCTATGGAACTACTTCAGGTACTAACAGAAGTTGAGTTGGAAGAAACGATAAAGACTACTGATAAAGCTGAGGAAGAATCTCATTATGGGGATTGCAAAAAGTTGGAGGATGAAGAATTGGTAAAATGTGAAAACATCTCCGAGGAAAACCATGTTGAAGTTTCTGCAAGAAGTGATAAAGCAGAAGTTACAAAGAATCAGGTGATTTTGGTGTATAAACGGAGGCGGAATAGAAAGTAGAGGAAGTGAGGTTTGGATTAGATGGTTAGTCCACAGTATAGGAAATCATCATAGGAACCTAAGTTATCTTTGGAGAATCCTGAAAACTGGATTTAGTTTATTTTCTTTCCCATACACAGGTGGCTTTACAGCTTCCTTCGAAGTTGTAGAATGCCCAGAAAATTTATAGGTGATAGGAGTTGCTATCTTTTATACAGAGGAAATAGATTTTCCATCATAACATCTATCCTGAGCTCATTAATGTCGATACATTGATGTTTGAATGATGTTATTGGAAAGATTGAATTCCGAAATGTGAACGATTTAAGATGTCCATGATACAGAGAACCATGCAATCTTCCAGTTTTTTCTCCCGTGTATCACAATTAGTTAATGAAGGGTCGTTTGATTCCACTTTGATTTTTCTGTTGTTATTTTTGGTTTCTATTTCCTGTTTTTAATTTCTGTTTTTTTTCCTAAAAAAACGAAAACTTGTTTGGTTGAGAACTATATTGGTCCTAATATCGGTATTGAATATATTTCTAGTGCGGTGTGATATTAGTATCGATTAATACCGAGTATTATTTTAGATAATTTTTTACATTACAAAATAATCTTTGAATATATTGTACTACATAATTTTTAATTTTGCATCAATCATATCTTTGAAATTTATAAGAATATAAATTTAAAATAACAACTATCTCTTTATTTCTATTAATATTATTTGTTAAATATAGACAATAACTACAATTAATACAAAAAATCATTTAATTATCTTACAAATATAAAACTAAAATAATGCAAAGTATTTAAAATATCATAATTTACATCGAATCAAATAAAATAAGTACATCAAAACATCATATGGTAAGAATAATAAAATTTCATGATTCTATAAGTATTATAATAAAAGTTTGTATCGAGGAACACATTTAAGTATATGAAAAACTTGAAACAAAAATATTTATAATTAAAAGTTTTATATTTATAAATCATATATAGAATTTAGCATATGTATCATATGCAAGTGAAATTAAAAGAAAAGGGAAAAAATGAAAAACTTGGGACTTTATTCAATCAAATTACATTGACTTCAATTTTTATTTGATACAAAATCTCTATCACTCAAATTTGCAAATTCATTGTACCAAATGGCATGTTAATACTTTTTCTTCTAAGATTATCTTCTAAGTTACTTTCATCTTTTAAATTTGATTCCTCAAAAAGTCAATATGTTGAAACATCGATATAGTCAAAGTAAATTAGATCTATAGAACCGCTTGTTCTATTAAGAGTTCTAACAAATAAATAAAATTAAAATATTAAAAAATTAGAAGAAATATACTTAATTTAATAATGATAATAGTAGACATTTTCTCGAAGCTTTAAGTTGCACATAACAAAAACTAAATCATTCATTTTTTTGTGTTCCAATTTATTCATATTCTTGAAATAGATTAATTTAAATACGCTCTAATTCTTATCATATCCTATTGCATTCACATGTTAACTCAAAATTTGAATTATAAATCTTTGCAATTCTAAAAAATTAATATCAAATTGATCCCATCAGGCAAGTATATGACAATAAAAGTTATTTTATAAACAAAAAAAGTAATTATTAATTTTTAACGAGTAACAAAAGTGAAGAAACAGATACGTTAATTAAAGTTTTTCTCTTTCATACATTATAACGGGCATCCCAAAATCACTATAAAAATCCTTATAACATTCATTTATGAGCTTATTAAGGGGTGATGGAGAATATTGTTGCATTTAGTTTACAAATAGCAGCTCACTGTGTTGTTTTTCAACATCGAAGACGAGGCATTTTAGCTTTGTAAGGAATACAGAAGATGTATTCTTGGAACTGTATGATGACAACTCGATGTGTTTCTGTAGATTATCAACAAGCACGATGAATTTACTTATATGAGAAACTTCAGTTTCTAGTTAATTTTCTTTTATCTATGTTGGCACTAATTAAAGAAGATATGCAGCAAATTCAATGGTCTAGGGTAGTAGTTTTGCAAACTCTTCGATTTAACTGCAGTTACTTGCAAGGTTTTGCCGCAATTACTTGTAATTGTGTCTGTTAGTTATTAGATATAAAATAACTGTATCAATAACAGTTAATTTTTTTGTATCAAACGAAAATAGAAAAATAAATACGAAATTAACCATATCAATCCCGAAATTTGGTAACGCAGTTCGACACATCTTGCTTACATTTGCGGGACCCTCACCCAACTTAATACTTTCAGCGAAGTATAATAGATTTACTCAAGGCTTTATTGAGCCAACATCACTCAACCCCTTAATATTATCTCTCAACCTTACTTCCCGTGAAAGTATTTTACACTCAATAGTAAGACCACCTCGTACTAACCTCGACAGAGGATTTACACACACTGTTTAATAATAAAGACAATTAAACGAACAACTCAAGTGATTAAAATAACTAGAAACAAAAACGAAAATACTTAAGATAGAGAGAAACAACTTTCTAATAAATTCAACTCCTGTCAAGACAGATCTGAAAGTTGTTCACTAATTAAAATGTTGTAGGCAGCTACTGGGATTTTTCTGCCTTAGTTTCAACCATGAATCATCAAGGATGACCAACATATACAGTAGAAGATTGATGTTTAAGAATTGAAGAGCAATGATCAGAGCAACCAGAAAAATATCAACGATAACAGCCCCAAGACAAAAACACAGTATCCACTCAAGATGATCTATTCTTTGTGCAACCAATATCAATAACTCACGATAGAGTGCAGCCCTCACACAAACAATCTTGAGTTACACAAGAAACTCGATAGAAACCTAGCTCACACAAACGTTGCTTCACCACCTCCAAAAGCACTAAAGATTGTCGTTAATTAACACAACAAAAACACCCATGGCAAAAACCCAAAAACCATACCAAAAATCCTTGTCCACACATCAACGTATCCACGACATCTCTTCTCAAGATACACATCTATACAAGATGGCATTCCATAACATCTAGAATATTATCCAAAATAGCTTTTTGAATCCAAGTCAAACAAGGATTATTGGTAAGCTATCATTATCCAATTAATATTTTATACGTCCAATTAATAAAAAATGTCAAAATTAATTACTTAGATATATAACATATATCCTAACAAGAACAACTCCTTTATTCTCGTAAACTAGTTCTTACTATGTTCCATTATATCTCATCCACATAATTATGTAGAATTCACATAAATGTGGGGATAAAATTGAATAGTATAGGGTTGAAACACCTTTATGGGCTTGGAAATTTTTATGTGGCCTAGTTCATTCAACTTATAACTGCTTGGAATTATAATTTGAATTGGTTACTTTTTTCTGTGTGCTTGTCAGTATCAAAAAGCATAATCTTTGTTCTACTAATCATTTATGATATGTTCGTTTAATAGTTATTAATGGAATGAAATAGAATGTAATATTATTTTATCATTTGATATGAGGGTTTATAATATAATATAATATAATTATTCAAACAACATTTTACTATATTATATTATAAATCTTTTCATCATTCCCAAATAACAATTTTCTAATATTATGTTCATTTACATTTATTTTTTTAATTTAACGATAAAAAAACGCAAATCCATAGACAAGAAAGGCATCAAAACTAACCCAAGCCAACAGGTTTATCCTATACACCCGGTTTCTATAAGCCTTTCACCGTCAATAGCATAACAAGTTGAACTATCGGGAGTTAAATTAGACTCTAAACAAGAAGGACTAACACTCCAACGATGAAGGTCTGCATGTAATAAGGCTACCTTGGCTAGTGAATGAGTCTCCTTATTGGCAATCCTAGCGTCCAGTGGAAAGACAAGTGAAGGAAATGTTGCTTGAGTGAGAGACAATCAAGGGCCAAAATTCTAATCTCAGATAAATTCGAAGACGAAGTCAAGATAGCTTGAACAGCCATCAAACAATCAGACTCCACAATGACGTGATCAATCTGTTTTTCTTTTAACCAAGACAGAGCTTCTCTTATCAACATAAGCTCAGCAATAACTGGGTCAAAAAGAGAAGAAAAGTGACCAGAAATACCAGCAACAATTGACCTTTATCATCCCTAAGCACAGTAGCAAACCCTGTAGCGTTCTTATCCTTGAAAACAAAAGCGTCGACGTTACATTTGAGGAAACCTTCCTGCAGTTTAATCCAAGCTGAAATGGTAGAACGTGAACCATCAGATCTAGCAATAACATGCTCAAAAAACCTCCGAGAATCCGGCCAATCTTTGAGAAATTATTAGCGAAAGCAATTACCATAAAAGATGATACATTCTTACGTTGCCATAATATGATATTTCAGTGATACCAGATACTCCATAGTATGGCTAAGATGCGTTCTATACTAGCTGCGAGCAAGTTGTTTAATATCTGCACAATAAAATGCTCAACCCTATTGCCTGAAAAACGTAGATCCACCAAAGACCAGATTTCTTTAGCTTTAGGACATTCCATCAGCACGTGATTTATATCTTCTGCATAGCCACAACAATCACATGCAGTATTGAGCATAACACCTTTCCTATGGAGCCGATTATTACAGTGAATAAAATCCCAAAGACATCGCCATGTAAAATCCTTTATCTTCGAAGGGATAGATAAGTTCCAAATCCGATTCTAAGGGTCGTCCAAGAATAAATTGACTATATCAGTAAACAGACTTAGAGCCAATTTGTAGCCTGTTTTAACTGAGTAGATACCATCTTGACTATAGTGCCATATCAGTTTATCGGGGGTTAGAAATAGCGATGGGGATCCTGCATACTCGCACTACATCATAAGGAGTTAACAATCCTTCTAACAAATTTGCATCCTAACCGGTTCCAAACTCACTGAATAGATCACGCACCTTCATATTGTCGAAGTCTGAGAGGGGAGGAGAGTTGATGAAAAAGTTATTTGCTTCGTTAATCCAGGGGTCTGTAAAAATATTAATTGAGGACCCATCACCCAGTTTCCATCTAACGCAGTGAAATAATATATCCTTAGCTGAAAAAATACTCTTCCAGATGAAACTAGAATTGTTCTGTTCCTTTGCATCCAAGAAACTACAAGAAGGGAAATATCTAGCCTTAAAGATTTTACTCGGTATGGAGTCGGCGTAGGCAATGGAACGCCATGCTTGTTTACAGAGCATGGCTAAGTTGAAATAATAAAGGTCCCGAAAGCCTATACCCCCATATTTTTTTGGAATACAAAGACGATCCCAGATCACCCAGTGGATTTTCTTCATATTGCTATTTCCCGAGCCCCACCAACAGAAGTTAATCATTTTTTGAATTTCATCACAGGTGCCCAGGGGGATAAGGAATACACTCACACAGTAAGTAGGCAGAGCTCAAGCAACTGTTTTGATGACAATCTCTTTTCCTGGCTTTAAGAGCAGCTTATTTTTTCAGCTCGTGATTCATTTACTGAAATGATCCTTTATAAAAGCAAAAACTTGCTTTTTCTTTCGTCCAATTAACGAGGGTAAACCTAAATATCTCCCATGTTCAATAGGGGTGCTGACCCCTAAGATGGTTTCCACAGCATGTTTATCGATAGGTTTTGTGTTGGAGCTAAACATGATGCCGGACTTCTGAAAATTGATCGCCTGCCCCGAAGCTTTTTCATAGATTACTAGTACTCTCTTAGTGTTGTTGCCTTTAGTCGTGTTTGCTCGAAAAAACAGAAAACTGTCATCTATAAAAAAATAGATGAGAAACACTAGGGCTGCCTTGACAAATGGTTACACCATAGATATCACCTCGAGCTTCATTCTTCCTGAGCAAAGCAGATAAGCCTTCAGCACAAAGGATAAATAGGTATGGAGACAAAGGGTCTCCTTGCCTCAACCCTCACTAGGCATAATAGGGCCAACCTTAGATTCATTAAATGCAACAGAGTAATTCACAGTAGTGACACACACCATAATAAGATCGACCCATTTGCTGCCAAACCTCAGCTTTAGCAAAATAAATCTTAGGTAGTCCCAATAGACTCTATCATAAGCTTTGCTTATATCGATTTTAAGGGTGACTTCCCCAACTTTGCCCTTCTCTTTGTTCTTCATGTAGTGGATAATTTTGAAAGCCACTATAATATTGTCAGTGATGAGGCAATCTGGAACAAAAGCCAATTGCATGGGCGATATGATCCTAGGGAGAAGGGTTTTGAGTCTGTTCGCAATGACTTTAGCTATGAGTTTATATATGACGTTGCATAAATCTATTGGTCGTAGATATTTCATGTAATTAGGTTTATCTTTTTTGGGATCAATACAATCACACTGTCATTGAGGGTATCCGGAAACTCACGTTTCTCCATCCAGTTACGACATTTGTTAAAAATATCAGTCCCCAGTAGACATGGACAGAGCCACACTTTCCCCCACTGCATCTAAAATTTATTAATTTAAAATTAATATTTTAAATTTTAATTTTATAAAAATTAAAATTTTGCCCCAATTAAATTAATGGGGACAAAAAAAACTATAAATATATTAAGATATCAAATAAAAAATAAAATCTGAGTCTATCTATTTTTATTAAGATTACTATTATTTGAACTCATAACTTTTTTAAATAAAAGGCTACAAATAAGGAGATAAAAACTATATGTTTAATTGACTTTTTTTATTCTGATTTTTCTACCCTTTTAGCTTCTTCATCACACTACTTTTTGCCTTTTTGCCTTTTTTTCCCTAACTCCACAAGGACTACCACGCCCAAAGCGAAAAACAATAATCTATATTGAACGCAATTGTGGAAAGGATTCCCCCATATGCCTCACCTTGTTCTAGTGATGATAGGTAAATTCTTACTTTTTTTCTTTGGAAGAATGTGTAGTACTTATAATTTAGAGATGGGTTCTTGTAAGTTGTAATAGAGTTGGTACAATTTTAATCTTTACATTCTTTTAGACTTTTAATAAAGATGCAAGATAAGATTTCTCATTGTAGACAAAAAATCATAGCCTATAAAGTTGTAAAAATGAACAAAAACAGTACAAACCATCTAGCACTAGTGATAATAGGGATAAAAGAAGTACCCTAAATGCCCTTATGAATAAAAATAGATGGGTTTAGATTTTATTTTTTATTTGATATCTTAATATATTTATAATTTTTATTATTAATTTTTTGTCACCAATTAAATTAATAGCGGAAAATTTTCAAATTTTTTAATGAAATTAAAATTTAAAATAATAATTTAAATTTAAAAATTTTAATAATATAAAAGTACTTTAAATATTTTGCCCCCACTCAAAATAATTTATGGATTCGTCCCCCGTATTGGATCAAGGCCACCGGTGCTGTTTAGCTGGTCAATTATTTCACTTGTTGTTCCCTCTTGCCCAAGAACTAAGCAATGGGCGGGCAGGACAAGGGAAGGAAAGATATCTATTCACCTAATACTTGATTTGGCATGAAGCGTCTGGTGTTTTGGGCATAAAGTACATGGAATCATCAACTTCATCCGTAACATTGAAATAAAATTTCTGTTTACTAATGATCTCAATCTTTGTGTAAGCCCTTATTGTGATTGTAAATTTCTGTTGCAAGTCGTGCAATCACACAGCCCTTATGGGCAGCAAAGTGCCATTATTCATGCCAAAGCTCAACTCACTTCCCAGAAGTACCCCCGAGATCCAAGCACCTAGCAAGTCATCGTTGTAAAGGGCATTCTCGTGGAGAAATACTCCATGTTTCTTACAATTTTATAGATTGTATGTCGAGAATGTGTTATTGGTTACTTAAATTCATCAATAGTTATGTTTCTCAGTGGGCACAACATCCTACAATTGCTGTCTGTCTAGATACTTCAAACAACGGAGCTCTGTTTAGATTGATAACTTCATCTGGTCTCGTTGGATCATGAACGCAAATTCTTGACTATTGTCAGGCAAAACAAGAAAATGACGTGAATCATTCATACGGGATATATTTGTTTGAAAAGTTTCAAAGCTCAAACAAACTGTGGATTACTCTAGATGCATGAAACTGATATTAATTTGTATTTTATGCATTGTTGCAAATTGTTCATAATTTATTGCACCCCTTGTATCACTTGTTTATGATTCAACTTATGTCATAAGATTATATCTACTCTCTTATGAGTGATGGTGGACATTATCTTGTACTTCTTATCTTGAGTGCCAGGTCTCAGCACTTTCATACGTTTCGTTTCACCATTGATTGAACAATCAAAATACTTGCAGTTTTTGAATCTTTAAATTCTCACGTCATCCTTAACAAATGTGTTATTACTACTTTCTTGCATCTTTCTTCTATTAGGTTAAAAGTAATCCGGGAATTGGTTTGATATTGGCTGCTTGTTCATGTGGCAAAAGCATGTTTGTACTAAGGCTTATGTCTTGTAGGACATGAATAATTGAAAGTTTAGTAATTTAGGAATTTAGATAGCTAGAGTTGTATCAGATGGTTATCCATAAAAGTAGTGAATTTTGAACTCAGGAAATAGAGTAGGTTAGGATAAGGGTGACATAAGAAAAACGACCTTCACCTAACTTTCCCTCCACTTGCACATAGTTATGTTGGTCAGGCTATTAGGTTAAGCCGAAGATATTCAAGGTAAATCTTTGTGAGGGCTCATTCTGCCATGTGAAGCCCCATGAATTATTAGTTTATAGCCAAAGAAAGCAACTTGTCTCTGATCAATTAACTTTCTGGTATCTTTTAATCCCAATTAGGTTGTTTTCTTCTTTTCTATAATAGTTTATGCTCTAAAAATGTTTATTTATATTAAAGGTAGCGAATTATTGCTCCTTTTTTGGAATTGTTAAGTGTTCTCCCTCTGGCTTCATCATAAGAAAGTTTTGCGTTGCCTATGATACAAGAAAAACAGCAGTTTGATGTGTCTTAGTCATGTTGCTTTGTGCCCTGTGAATCACTCTTTATTGTCACTGATTAACTAAAAAGAAGGTCAATGTTTATAATGTGTAGTGTAGGTGCCATTTTTGCAGTCTTAATCTCTAAGCTTAAATCCATGAAATTGAGAAATGGATTCAAAAATAATTAGTTAACGTCACTAGTCCATTAGGTAATCAAATAGAAGGTTTGCAGTATTTATATTTAGTCTCACAAGACAGTTACGGTTATCCCATTTTTAACTTTTAGCTCTTCAAATCAATAAAAAGAATTTAAGCAACTCTTTAACCTATCAGCGTCTTGAAGGGAAGCTTACATATCATTTATCTTTGAGACATATTGGGCAAGTTCCAAAACAACCTGGAAAGACGATGTCAGATGACAACTTGTGACCCTGTAACAACCAGCCTGAGATCTTCTGTTCCCCTGTAACAACATAGACACATGCTCTCCGCCCACTACAATTTTAGAATCTTATTACATTCCAACTTGTCATATTTTAAGCTCTTATGATTGATAAGTCATATACATCTAAAGTCTAAACAAACATAGCAGAATCCCCCCGTCGAATGAAAAAAAAAAAGCTACAACCTCTGTTTAACAAGTTAGGGAAGACTATATTCAAATTGTTTTACTGGTAGAAGTAGTAATCAAGACCCAAATCAGAAGAAATGGACAAACAGTTACCATCAATGTACAGAATTGGACCATGTTTATAAAATAGGTCTCCTATAGAAGAGGACTACTGATCTGCCACACTTTGATATCACAGTCTAGACTCCCACTGTAAACCACAAACAATGAATTGGATTGATCATATTGATCAAAACTCGCCGCCAAGCACTTGACAGGCGCTTTATGCCCTTCCAACACCGCCAGGCAACAGTAATCTCGACCGAAACCTCTCCAAATTCTTACAGTGCTGTCTGCGGAGCCACTACACACCAAGTCCAAGACAACCACCAGGCACAGTATGGACTGCGTATGACCTCTAAGAGCACCTACGGCCACCATGTTGCCACCGTCATCTTTCTGCCACACCATTATTGACCCATCACATGCACCGGAGAATAGAACCGATCCATCACTGTTTAGAGCCAAAGCATTGATCCCAGAGTTGTGTTTTTCAAGTGTTGCAACATGAGAATGCTTTTGAGCTCCCTGAATTTTCCTCCACTCTTTTATTTTCTTGTCTGCTGATCCTGTGTACACGTCCCCATCATTCGATGATGCCACCGCGTTTATGGCGTCGTCGTGGGCATTTGCTACTGACTCCATACATTTAAAATCGCTTGTTCTCCATATTTTCAGTGTTCGATCCCATGAAACCGAGTAGAGAAGGGATTCATCTCTTGACAAGGCAAGTGCAGAGACCGTGTCAACATGGTGAACCCATGTGCATGTCTTGTGTCTTCGAATCTTAACCTGGTTTTTAGGCAAGAGAATTTTCGAGGCACGATCACCAAACGTTGGTAACGTGGCAAAACGTGTGTACTTGTGTTCATCGGGTTCATGGCTGGTGAGTTTCCACACTCGAATTTTGTGATCCTGATGCGCACTGAAAACTTTGTCAGCCAAAACCACTAGACACTTCACTGCACCTTCACCTGTAGATACAACATGTTCCACTGAAGAGTTCAAAGGGTTTATCTTCCATGTCCGGATTTCTTCGTTGGAAGAACCACTATACAGGAACTTTCCGGCCACTGTGAGAGAGGATACGTAGGAAGTGTGGCCCTTGAGGGTGGTGACACAGTGGTAGTGGAGGGCTTGGTGGTAGCTGCCGCTGGATTGCGAAGTGAAGGAATGAAATGGTCGGAGACTTGGCTCTGAACAAGGGGATAATAGGTTTGGTTGACGGTGGTTTGAGTTAGATTGGAAATTACACTCTAACTGATGACTGCTCTCTTCGTACGGCATAAAGCCCATGTTTGATAGAGACAAGGAGACGGAGAATAGGAGGAAGAAAGTGAAAGGCTTGCTCAATATATAATAGAGGAAAAGTAGGATTGATCAAGTTGAGTCTAAGCAGCTAATGAGACATGTTTGATTAAGAGATGTATAACGTACAACCGAAGCAGGATTGGTCTCATCACACTGTTCTAGTTACCAAGATGGTTTGACAAGCATGTTTAAACAGTAAGTATCGCATTAACAACACATAATACTAAAATTTAAAGGTAATAATCTTAATATTAACCATTTGAGTTTATTTCACAAACTTAGATTGCTGATAAATATTGAGATGATCATGTAAAGTAAAAGTTTCCAACTAAGAGATTTTATTTGATTAAAAACAAAAGCTAGCTGATCCAAAAATACCAAAGTCTACCAGAAGCCATATTCAACAAGCCTTTACCTTTCTTTCATCCAAGGAACAGATAGCTAATGTCTTCATCGAAAACCTGACAGCCTGAGAAATTACTCATCCACCTTGAGGCACTCCTAACATCAGGAACCTCCAAAGAGTAACCACCTTGCTGATTTGGAAAATTCGAGATATCTGGGCGTTTACATATATTTATTTAAGATGTCTCCTGTCGGAGTAATTCTTCAGATTATTCTTTGATGCAAACTACAAAGATTGAAGTCACATTTTATGGCTATTTTTTTATAATTTGAAATAAGGTGAAAGTAAAAAATGAGTCTGAGTTGAAACTCATTGGTTCTTTTTAAGTTGCTTGACTTTGTCTTAACATTTATTAGAGACCAGATCCTCTGTCCAGTTTTACTCTGTCTTATTCTGTCTCATGAAATGTTAGTCATTTATTTTGTGGACCTCACGTGAGTTTTATGTGGAACCCACATAAATAAACGACTGAGATTTATTAGACACAATAAAATACCATAATATTAGACAGGAGATCTGGACTCCATTATATAGCCTCTTGTTTATAGCTAACTTGATGACATAGTTTGCTCGAAGGTAATTTTCGAATATTACGTACTCTAAAATTCATTTAATATATAAGATTCGAATTTTTAATTACCGAAAATTTCAGTGAAAAATACGAAATCATATATATTAGACACATATATTATGCACACAGGTCTTGACATGATTTGATATTTGATGAACCAATTACATATATACTTGTTTCTCTTAGTGGAGGACAATTCCATGCCAGCTTCCTTGATTATGTCTTGCACTAAAAACTTCTCCCCATCCTCCATCTGGAATGCCCTTTTCGTTGATTGGAAATTTCAGGTTTCTTTTCCCAGATTCCATGTCCGCAGTTGATGACTATGTGGAAATTTCTGAAAGAATTTTGTCCCTACACACCTCTCTTGGTAGCTTTTAGGTCATATTAACAGGTTAGTTGCTGTCTTTCATTAATCTAACACCGGCCACCTGATCTTCATCTGTGTAAGTCTTTTAAGCATAATTGAAGTATGTTGTTTCCTAGATCTTTTCATCTTTTTAGGACTCCAACCACGTTAGAATTGAACTAAAGTTTTAAAATTTGCAACCTGTGATATCTATGGTATCTCCCATATATAACGAGTTTGATATAAAGCATGTAGCAATGAATAAAATTACTTTTTTGTGATCAGACGATTACGGATTCATTTCATCTTATTCTTATAAAGCGGGGAGATATGTCTACTAAATTTATCCTTTTACATCCAAATAAAAATAATAATCTCGTTTTGTTACATAACCTTTTGACCTTAATACTAAATACGACAACTTTTATAATTATTGACATAATTTGATTGTTTTTATTAAACTAGATATGATTTATTTGTAATTAGGAGGTATTCTTTTTTGAATTGGGGTGACATAATTAAAGCTTTTTTTTAAGTGACATTAGAATCTAAGACTTGGTGCTCTTATTCAATGTGCAATTCCCTTATAATTACAATTAAAACCTTTTTTTTTTTACAGGTGATTTTAAATTTTGAAACTCAATTCTCTAGTTAACCATACAATTAATTTACTATTGCATCAATCTAAGCATTGCATGTATTAGTTCCTACCTATCTATAGGATGAACAAAGCCTCCCTATAGGTCTATAGTTATAGACTATAGAGGAAAAGCAAGTGGGGGACTACATTAGGCTTGTAGATTAGGTGGAATCAAGGCATGTAGGTTTCGTATTTTGACCTGTGGTACAATGTCTAATCTTTTTCTTTTTTCTCTTTACCAATCGCTATCTCACCAGGTCTGATTAAACCATAAATTATTACTTTGCCATTTTTCGTTGAACATTTTATCACAGAAATGTATAACGAGCAGGACAGTTGATTCACTTCCAGAGAAAAAAAAGGAAATCAAATAATTATTGACTAGGAACGAAAAAGAAAACTATCAGGGCCTAACACGTAGCTATTAACTTTGCAGGGTTCACATTCTCCTGCTCTTGTTGACAGTGACTTTTGATTTGACTTTAACAGGTTTTTGTCTGTGCCAAGTTTGTCTTTCATGTTTTTGCATAAGACATGACAAGTAGTTAACCATTTTATCTGTTAAATTTTGAGATTAACTCCGCAAATCTGAGAATATCATCTGAACTGAACCTGATGCAATTCCCTGAGATGTGAGAATCCTATAATCAATAACCACTACAAGCACAAGCGCTATGGAAAAGTTTTCAACCCCTCATCTCTGATCCATGATTGTATTGTCTAAAGACTAATTGTTAGACATTGCTTGCACGCTGCCAGAGCTTGGAGATGGTTGCTCCAAAATACCGTACCTTTTACAGGACAAATTATTCAGCAGGAGGCAGCCAACCAACTTTAGGTTTTCTGTCAACCCTCAAAAGTACGAAACTTTACGAGAAAGTGATCGCATAGCATAAACATTCACAGACATACCACATTATCGCTATTAAACTCCACTTTTCTTACTTTATGTATTGTTAGCACAAACCAGTTGAAGAGATTAATTAAATTATTTGAATATCTCGCGTCTTTGCTCTCCATTGAATCTTCGTCTTCCTTTCTAACATTAAAGTATTATTATCCAACTCTTAAGGTCTTCAGGGGACCAATTAAATTGTTCGACAGGCCAGTGTACTTGAATGAATCCAGCAGAAAAAGGGCAGAGCAATTACTATTCAATAGTTATCTTCTCCCTATTCGTTCCTGTTTCATACATCAACAGAGGGGCCTTGCCAAGCAACTCCACTCATTGCCACTAATATGTCACCTAACCAAGTTGCATAAACTTACTCAGATCTTGTCTATTTCTCCAATATATGACATGATCATTAGATCACCAGCCATTCTTGGCCTCGTTTTTTCTTTTTTTTTTTAATGCTTTACTATGCCATGACACAAACTTGAAGTCGTGAAGTGGAGAAGAAGATATCAATACAAGCCGTGCCCGATCAGAATTTAAACCAGAATGTTGGAGGATAAGAAGGTGAATGATGGGTTCTAAGTGGTTGTCCTTGGGGAGAAATTTTATCAGCTGATTCCCTTTTCTATGTGAGATTTATTCACTTGATACCAATTCAACTGTTCTTGAACTTGGGCTATGGATGCTGGCCACATGTGATGGTTTCAAGGAGTAACATGCCTACACGTAAACACTATATTTTCCTTCTTTTGTGTGTAGTGATGATGAAAGTAAATAGGCTCTATGCTTTAATATTACTATTGCAAGATGTGCCATGGACAACAGAAAGCTATATATCGGTGTTATGCATGTGCACCTCCAGCAGTGATCTCAGCCTCTGAATCAGTATTTTGAGTCTCAGGATTGTGTTGGGCCAAGAACAGCAAGTTAGTAAGTGGCCTCAAAGATATGCGGAGAGGCTAATATTAATAGCTAACTAACCAAACAGAAAACGGCACATGGCCATCAATTACAGTTCTGACACAAGGATTATTGGATTGCTTGCCAAGTTCCGATTGGTAGAGTACAAGTTCCTGTCTTTTAGACAGGTCGCTTTCATCTGAAGTTTCTTTAACATCATTTCATTTCATTTTTCTTTTGCTTCGTCTTCCCAGGGCCTTTGCCTATTAAGAAGCAATAATGAAAGACCACCCTCAGTTCCTCTAGGGATGGCAATTGTACCCGAACCCGATGGGTACTCGACAAAAATACCCGAACGGGGGTGGGTATGGGGAGCAAATTTTTACCCGTGGGGCGGGTATGGGGGGTTAGCAAAAATACCCGCCGGGTATGGGGCGGGTATGGGGATACCACCCCCCATACCCGTTTACCCGTTTACCCGTTATATATTAATTACGAGTTTGCCATTATATATATATATACATGTAAACTCAGAAATTACCCT
>JANZLX010000006.1:31901172-31918473 GCA_025531955.1 Erythroxylum orinocense | reverse complement strand
GCGTTTCAACATAACGTTTTATTATTAATAAAAACCACAACTAAAAACAGAAAAAAAAAATGAAAACAAACACACCCGTTTTCTTTCTTTTTTAAAAATTTTTTTTATTCCGATTATTCACCTCCACTAACACTTGTTGACATGGGAAAAGAGTTCAAAGTAACCATTCACGTGTGGACGCAACAACTTTAGAACCTTAATCGTGTAGCATGCCTTTGTTTTTGGTTCAAGAAACATTCCATCAAACAAAACTATCTAAATCAAATCTGTCGATTTACAGTTCAATACACACTTTTCACATCATAACAGAAGAATGGTCTACAACACTGTTACATGGTTCCTGAAACGTGAACCTCGTGAATAGCGAGTGATTTTTGGGTTGGAGATGGAGGAGAGGTTTTGTGGCTGCAATTTTTCTGCAAAACTAGCTTCTTATCAAGACATACTACCATGGGTTGAACATGGATCACGTCTAAACAGCTACAGAGCTAAAAATTTAAAATAAGAGGATTCAAATATTTAATTTTTTAAAATTTGAAGACGGACAATATACTAATGGGCTCTAAATAACTCAATCTTTATATATATTAAAAATAAAAATATTTAATTTTTTCAAATATTGGAGGGTCCAATACACTATGAGCCCCTACATAGCTCCGTCGTTGAGTCTAACTCAAACTTTAATTTCGATCTTAATCTAACTCAAAGTTTGATTAAATATAAATCTTGCATTTCGAGTTTGAGTTTAAGGTAGCTTAAACTCAATTAAACTTAAAGTTGAACCGAATCAGATTTTGCTAAATTTGAGGTTTGATTATATTAGATTAGGAAAAAAAAAAAACATGTTTTCCATGTAGCACTCAAAAAGTTGTATACGCAAAGGTTTGTCCCAGAGTAATAAATAGGTGCCAATCTAGTAACATGCAAAAATAGTTGGAGACTATTAAAGATTCAACACAAACTTGGTAATAAGAACACTACAATGAACTTAGTTTGGCTCTATGTCTATATCAAAATGGCGATCACACGTTCTAAGCACTATCGACCAAGTAATGTCATCATCAAACAAAAAACTGCATATGACAGATAACGAAACATTTACAAACCTTCCAAAACAGTTTTTGGGAATATTTTCAAGAATTAAACCAAACGCATGATAGAGTTTGGCTCAAGATTGTGATCTACACCAGCTACAGTGGGAACAAGTGGGGGTACTTGCCATGCAACCTCTAACAAATTTCATGCAAAAAAATTATTATTTTAAATTTTGCCCCCCCTCACAAATAAAATAAAATTTTGCTATATTAAATTTTTGCTCCCATTAAAAATAAAATTTTTTCCTTATTAAAATTTTACCCCCATTTTAAAAAATTTCTGAATCCGCCCCTGTCTACATCATAGGACAACTTGTCTAATATTTAGAAGCACTTAATAGACAAGTAAAACACGTGTTGAACAAGATATAACGATGTGAAATAACCCGTGATATGAGTTTCGCATCATACTAGTTGGTTATTTCCTTATTACGAATTATTGTTATAAGTTGTAATAATTAGAGAGTTAAGGATCTTTACAACTCTTTTTATTTAATGTAATTATTATTTATTATACGATGAAATTATAATATTTTAAATACTTTGTATTATTTTTTATTTTATACTTGTATGATAATTAAATAATTATCTTTTATATTAATTATAGTTATTATTTATATGTGAAAATTAATGTTAATAAAATAAATAAATTGTTGTTATTTAAAATTTTTATTATTATGATTTTTGGAGACAAGATTAATGTAAAACTATAAAATATACATTACAATATGCTAATGAACTATTTTTGTAAAATTTAAAAAATTCAATGACTATTTCATAAATTTAAAAAGTTATTCGAAATGGAATCCGATATTAGCTAATACTAGTACAGTGTTATATTAAAACTCAATTCAGTACCAGTATCATTACGGTACTCGTAATATTGAAAATAAAAACTATTTTTTTATAGTTTTCATAAAAAACTAAAAATTCAAACAAAAATTTTTTTTATACACACTTCTACGTATAAAAAGCTGTCACATACTTAATTGATCAACTGCTAATCGATTATTGGTCCTGATCAGCGTCAAGTTTCGACAGCTTATTTAACAATTTAATGACTTTAAAATTAAGTAAGAAATTTTAATTTTAATGATATATTATTCAAAATTAAAATAAATTAGCATGTACTTCAACCTTCCTCAAGGTTCGGGTCTTCTACCTTAATTATTCTGTTTCAATTTTATTTTTACGACGTCATTTTAAAAAAGAGATATATACAAGGGCAAAGGCATTAGAGGTGAGTTCATATAAAATAACGTCGTTTTAAGACACCTATAGGCTATAGCTCTTTGTCATATCTTGATGTGAATAATTTAGTAAACGTGACATTATTATGTATGTGTTTAGTTTGCACTTTGCAGCAATTAAGAAATATGAGTCACGTGAACTCAGCTCTAAGGAGTAGTGCCTCTGGCCCTGTGTTTGTATATATCTCTCTCTCTGTTCACCACAGTCACAGACTTTAGTTCTGGTCCCTCTTGTTACCTTCTTAACAATGGCGGCCGCCGTCTCCACAGCCCCAACCATAACCAATGCAAAAAGCACCATCTACACCACCGCCACATCCCCACTGCTTACTCCCCGCTCCACCTTCTCGTTTACTCATGAAAAACACACTCCTTTCCGCTCTCTACACATATCCAATTCTCTGCCATCAAAAGGCTCCATTCCGGCAGCCGCGCAGACCGCCGTGCCTACCACCACCACCACCACCCAAATTCCGCCTCAGAGGTTCGGCCCCGACGAGCCCAGAAAAGGAGCCGACATTCTCGTGGAAGCCCTCGAGAGACAAGGCGTGACCAATGTGTTCGCGTACCCTGGTGGTGCTTCAATGGAGATCCACCAGGCTCTGACGCGCTCCAACGTTATTCGGAACGTTCTTCCCCGCCACGAACAAGGTGGCATCTTCGCCGCAGAGGGCTACGCGCGCGCCTCCGGCAATGCAGGCGTTTGTATTGCGACTTCAGGCCCCGGAGCGACCAATCTCGTGAGTGGCCTTGCTGATGCGATCCTTGATAGCGTGCCCATTGTTGCTATTACTGGTCAAGTTCCTCGGCGCATGATTGGTACTGACGCTTTTCAGGAGACCCCTATTGTCGAGGTAACAAGGTCTATAACGAAACACAACTTTCTGGTGCTTAATGTCGATGACATCCCTAGGATTGTTAGTGAAGCCTTCTTTTTGGCTACCTCGGGACGGCCTGGACCGGTGTTGATAGATGTTCCCAAGGATATACAACAGCAATTGGCTGTTCCTAATTGGAATACTGGGATTAGATTAGCTGGTTATGCATCCAGGTTGCCTAAAAGTCCGGATGTGCGTCTTCTCGAGCAGATTGTTAGGTTGATTTCTGAGAGTGAGAAACCTGTGTTGTATGTTGGAGGTGGGTGCTTGAACTCGAGTGAGCAGTTGAGGAGGTTTGTTGAGTTGACTGGGATTCCGGTGGCAAGTACTCTGATGGGACTTGGAGCATATCCAGTTGGAGGTGAATTGTCTTTGCAAATGCTTGGAATGCATGGTACTGTGTATGCAAATTATGCTGTGGATAACAGTGATTTGTTGCTTGCTTTGGGGGTCAGGTTTGATGACCGTGTGACTGGGAAGCTTGAGGCTTTCGCTAGTAGGGCCAAGATTGTTCATATTGATATTGATTCAGCTGAAATTGGGAAAAATAAGCAGCCTCATGTGTCCGTATGTGCGGATGTGAAGTTGGCACTTTCAGGGATGAATAAGATTTTGGGAAATAAAGAATATTGGCAAAAGTTGGATTTTAGTGCTTGGAGAGAAGAGTTGGAAGAGCAGAAGGCAAAGTTCCCATTGAGTTACAAGAGCTTTGGGGAAGAAATCAGTCCCCAATATGCCATTCAGGTTCTTGATGAGTTAACAGATGGTAATGCAATCATAAGCACTGGGGTTGGGCAGCATCAGATGTGGGCCGCTCAATTTTACAAGTATAAGAGGCCACGACAGTGGCTGACATCAGGAGGACTTGGGGCCATGGGTTTTGGCTTACCTGCTGCTGTTGGAGCTGCCGTTGCAAAGCCAGATGCAGTTGTTGTGGATATTGATGGTGATGGAAGTTTCATCATGAATGTCCAGGAGTTGGCAACAATTAGAGTGGAGAATCTCCCCGTTAAAATATTGCTTCTAAACAATCAACATTTGGGTATGGTGGTCCAGTGGGAGGACAGGTTCTATAAGGCTAACCGTGCTCACACATACCTGGGTGACCCCTCGAGAGAGTCTGAAGTCTTTCCTAATATGTTAAAGTTTGCAGAGGCTTGCAGAATACCTGCTGCCCGTGTCACAAAGAAGAAAGATGTGAGAGCAGCTATTCAGAAAATGTTGGACACTCCAGGACCATACCTATTGGATGTAATTGTGCCTCATCAAGAGCATGTACTGCCAATGATCCCAAGTGGCGGGGCATTTAAAGATGTCATAGTTGAAGGTGATGGTAGAACTAAGTACTAATCCTTCTTCAGCAGCAGGTTTTTTTTTTTTGTATGTAATGTAGGAATCCACGCCTAACATTAAGGTATGGCAGGATTTTCTCTTAATTAGTTACCCTTTCTTATGCTTTTTGTGGAATAACTATATTCTGCTATCAATATATTTCACTGGTTTTGGTATTACCATCACAGTCCTGTGTTCTATTCAAATCTTATACAACTCACACAGGGAAAATGAATGTACTGCATTATCCTAAATCGAAACTGCATGGTTTATATTGCATGATCTAAAACGAAATGGTAAGAAGTGGGAACCAAGATTACTTCATCCAAGTTGCAATATGTTGCTCGGGGATTACAAGGAAGTTCTGAATCCCGATGATTTAGATTGCAAAAGAAAAAGAAATGTACTGAAGAAGTCTTGAAATTGCCTTGCAACACAGAAAGAGAGAGCGAGAGCAGAACAAGTCCCACTTTCCGAAAAAAGAGAGTGAGAGGCTAGACAGTTCGCTTCATTTCTTTGTCTTTCCTGTGTCCATTGTCTAATCATAGCCTAGCAGTCTCAGCTTGAGTGCACAATTTTAGGCTAGTCTCAGCTGATTGCGGGATAGACCCTGTTCAGTTTATGATGAAATTTAACGCCGCTGGAGCTCAAACAGTAGAAATAAGGCCGGAATTCCATTTCTTGGAATGCCTATTTCGGTAAGCAACCACTCAAGCAGATATTTGCTTTTATGAAGTCCAACATTCTCATTTGTAGAGACTGAGTTGAAAGGACATCCAGTTCCTGCCCAGTATCAAATTGCCCTCTATATGTTTTCCTTATCCTTGTTCAGAAACGTGGGAAACAATAGGATCCCAATTTACAGGGATCAGGCAGGAAATTCAGCACAATAAACAGAGTGATAATGGTAAACAAATCCAAGTCGCATCTGAAGGTAAAAAAGAATTCCATGGAAAGATGTCAGTTGTAAAGGTAAGTGATCCCAAATTCGTGTTTAAAACTTCAAAGTTCAGTGTCATGTACTGATATTGTTTAGCAACCTGAAGATTCTGGACATATTCACATATCTATACCTCTTCTTCCTTATTAGCCTAAGCAACAGTTATTGTAGAGTCAAAGGATTTCTTCCTAACAAGAAGGCAAGTGATGTTAGAAGGATTGGCCTCTGTATTGTCAGGATTGGCCTCTGTATTGTCAGGACTGCACAAAACAAAGTCAGGACGGTGAAGTGTTAGGTTCAACCTGTCCTTTCCGGCAACCAGCCCGGTTGCATCTAGTAAAACATGCCATGAATTCCTATGAGCTTCTGACACCCAATGCATCGAATAACGAGTCCCTTCAACATCAGCTGGATAAGAGAATAGCCCCTTTTGGCTATGCTTACATTTCCTCCTAAAATACTGGCTAAGCTGGGATCCCTTTATTCTCAAATCCAACCATGTCTCTGGTGCTACTATCACTTTTGATTCCTTGTAAGTTGCAAACTCTCGAATGTAATCCAATCCTTCGCCAATAATACTCAGGTAAAAATTTCCTCTGAAGAAAGGGTAGCTCTCCCCTACCAACATCATCGCATCTTTGTAGGTTGGTGTGAACAGAACAAGATACTCATCATCAGGCAATCCACAATGCTTCAAAACTTTGTTTCGAGCTTGGATTTCGGGTATTGAGATGAAACTACCTGGAAATGAGGATTTCTCTGTGAGAATATCAAGCAATCTTGATGGCTCTAACTGAGTTCTATCCAAATCAGGTAGATTGCTACCAAAAGTGGGTGTGAAGGCCTCTCTTAGGCCACTCCTAGGTGATTTTCGCCTGTCATCACTTGCAGTTTCTGAGGTCTCTTCATTGATACAAAGAGTAGATAGATCTATCTTTTCTCCAATAAGACCAGCATATTGGGGGTACTTTGCCAAGACATACTGTTCAACATATCTCATCTCTGTTGGTGTTATAGGACCTGACCACCTCAGATCAAGACCTCTGAATGTTGATATAGCTTCTGCTACAATATGTGCAGGGATTACAGTATGTGCTTTCTGTTTTAAACAAATTCGTATGTCAACAACCAAAATTCCAGTTAGCTTCTCACAGTTTAGAAGCCTAGTAAAAAGAAAATTACTGGAGACGTGGTTCAGAGATCAACTTACCTTAACAACCATACTGCTCGGTCTGCAACTTTCTGCAGGGGGCTTGGAAATAGATGCAAAAAGGGACTTCTTTCGTTGACCTTCCATTTTTCCCTGTTTGTTATGAGCATTTTCATCAGAATTTTGATATAGTATGGGACACAAATGGTATAGTTTATTTATATATCACCTGAGATCCTGCATGTGAAACAATCTTTTCGTCAGTATTCCTCCCCATTGTACCTATATTCTTCAATAGTCTTGTATACAGGGAAATGGTTTCTTTACTGTCTTAAACCAACACTTGTATATCTGATGATACAGACAAAAGTTAGAAGATAATACACAGGTATGATATGGGCAGTACTCTCAGTATAGTATTGTAATCCAATTCTGTACGGGAAATGTTTAGGAAAGAAGCAATATCATAGGAGTAATTTCGGAAGACAGGATCAAAGCAGAAACTGGATACCAACAACTTTGGTAAGGAAATGTATCAGTGCTGTTATTATAGGAACTGAAAATGGAATGCTTGAAAGAGGAAAAGAAATGGGAGCAGGTTTAGAGAGTAGTTGCAGATTGGGGTTTGGTTGTTGGGTAGTAAGAAACTAAAGACAACTCACAATATGTAAAAAGCGAGGGGAGCCCCACGATGACAACAGCAACGTTATGAACTGGGAACCTTAGAAGAATATGCCTGTGGTTACTTGACTAATTTGCTGGTTCAAGGATTAGTTAAGTAATTAAATACTTGAAGGAAAGCAAGCACAACAAACTGCAAAATAAATATGTATCAAAGTTGGGAAGAAAAGCCAACTTCCAGGTAATAAAATAAGTGAATGGATAACGACCCTAATGACCTTTAGGCGACAAGGTAGAGAGCGCTTTATGGTGGCGTAACTTTCTAAATGCCTCTGATGCCAAAGCAAACAGGAATTGGGCTGTAGACATTCCTGGTGCACAGTCATCTAGATCAGTAGTTTTTCAAGCCCTCAGAATTTCTTACCATCGTGAAATCATATGCTTACTAAGAATCTGCAGGAATTTTGAAAATTAATACTGCTGACTCTTGAAAGTCGGGATTTTTTTGGTGAAAGACAGTGTTAATCCTGATTCTATGAGTGGATCTTGAAAAAGGGTACTGATTGTGTACCAAAAATCTTGTATATCATCCCTATTAATTGCTTTTCTGATGAAAGTTGGTGAATCAAGAGTTGCAGAAACTGCAGAAAAGTCCTGCTACACTATAGAACAAGAAACTTTCCTGTCTCTCCAACAATGAAAGTTAATATGTGAGCGAAATGTGCATGGGAGCTCTTTGCTGGATGGAATGGACTCGGTACGAAGGCTTAAAGCTTTTCCTCCACCAAACTTTCCGACTTTGTTAACCATTTTCTAAGTAGAAAAAAGGGGCTCCAAAGTATGAAAATCCAACGTATGCTGAGGTCATTTCAGAAACTAAACATGGCAATAGAATACTAGGGGTTGAACTGATGACATTTGGGCAAAAGTTGCAGAGGAAACAAGATTCCACTTTTTCATGCGTACGGCAATGAAATCAGATTATTCCATTCTTAGATGCCTTGGCAACGACCTCTCATAAAGGACAAAGTCAGAAGAAAAGCCTATGAATATGATTATGTAAGAGAAGCCTATTATAACTTGCGGGTACACATCACCTTAATTCATGAAAGTTTCTACTCTGGCGATAGTAATTGTCTGCTGTAGCTTTCAGGAAGTAAAATATTTATACTTTGGATTAAAAAAAAACAAGTCTTTTATAATTTTATTCATTTTTAAAATTATTATTTTAAGTTATTAAAAATACTTTGTGATATTATTATTTTAAAAAAATATTAAGATTTTGTTCCACTTTTTTGTATATGAACATACGGGGATTCCAACTGCTAACCAACATTCCCATCAACACTCTTTAGCTTATATCATCGCGGCTCAACTTTTGCACTCTCGACTACCCTCATCGAACCATGCACACAACTTCCATAGATCTGCTTCTGGTTTCCAGAATCCAGCTTCATCTCCTTAGCCATTTCTTCTTCTTCTTCTTCTTCTTCTTCTTCTTCTTTTATGTTCACCTATTCTTTACAGCTTCTTTCGGCATTGTCTTTGGTGACAGTGTCTTCCTTGCAAAACAAAACATAGATTTCATTATTCATAACTATAATGGAGACAAATTTCCCACCCCTACCGCTAGCCAATTCCCCAGCTCTACCCTCCCTTCATCCCTCTCTTTGTTCCCAACTCACTTCACAAACCAAAATAACCCATCCCACTCCTCAACTAGTGCCTTTCCACTTCCATCTGACAGTGTGCAATCACAGAACAAAAGGGTTAAAAAGACTTGGAGACAAGTTGTAAGAGTCAATTCGAATTCTTCCTTGATCTACTGTCCACCAGTAGAGATTGAAGAGAAACTTATGGTAGCATCAAGCCTAGACATTCTGCAAGAGGGAGCTAGGTCACGGGAATACATCACTAATTGATTTTTTTAATGGATAAAAGGCCAAACTTTTCCAGTCATACAAGTTAAGACCCAAAGAAATTAGAAAGATAGACGGCTAATAGAAGTTATGCTAACAGAGGAAGATAACCTAATTTTTATCTTCTCCTCTAATTGGAAGCTCAAAAGCTAATTGAAGAAAGTCCTTGGCACATTTTCCAACTTCCTTTATTTCTTTAGAATTGACAATCGAGCATGGAATAAGAGAAAATTAGATTGAAAAGCATTCGTGTTTGGATCAATATCTATAATATTCCTTTGAAATATTGGATAATTAAAGGATTGAGTATGCTAGCTAGTTATTTGGGAAAACAAATTTATATGGATGAAAATACTGCATTGAGAAAACGGATTGCATATGCACGATTATGCGTGACTATGGATATCTCTAAAGAAATGAAGGAAAGCATTCCTATCCTAAGATTGGTTGATGGGCATTCGCTCAAAGAAGGTAAGGTTTTGGTCACATACCAATGGAGGCCTTCCCTAAAAGTACAAGGTAAAGAATGGAAACTAATAGGTAAAGAATGGAAACCAACAGGAAAAGTTTTCACTATAAGATATTATTGGGAGGTGTCGGGGTTGGAGAAGCGAGGGTTGGGTTTGGAAAAGCAAGTGACAGGTTTAGAGAAGCAAAATACTGCAGATAAAAAAGGGTTGGAGGAAACCAAATCTAATTCAGATAACCTTGTGAGACAAGATAGATTGGGTCAGGTTAAAAGTGAATTAGCTACAAAGGATGAGACTGCCCTAGTGGAAATCCTTCCAGATTCAGATCTACATATGGGAATTCAATAGCAGCTTTGGACGACCTCCCATAAGATGTTAGGGAACAACCAAGAAAGTGAAAAGGAAATAGGTGAGTCAAATCCTCGTCATAGAGACAAGGAAATCCAACTAAATGAGAATACCCAACGGCTGGAAGAGCAGCAGAAATGAGCTACTCAAGAGGAACATTTTGAACAAGTCAGTTCAAGGAAAAGTAATAGGAGCAGTAGGAAAGGCTTCAAAGGAAAAAACAATCTTATATGACCTTATAGTATGGAATATAAAAGGAATAAATAACGTTTCTAAGCTTAATGCAGTAAGGGATTTTGTTATAAAGGAAAAGCTTTTGTTATTTTGTTTGCTAGAAATAAAAATTAGGGAAGCTAATCTGAATAAGTTAGGTTGTTTAGGAAGCAAATGGTAATGTATCACTAATCACCAATGTCATGCATATGGAAAGATTATTATTATTTAAGATGGAGACTTATTGAAAGTGGAAGTATTGGAAACCAATTAACAATTAATTCACACGGGGCTTAAATTCAAAATGGAAAATAGTTATGCTCTTGCTACATTTGTCTACGGATTTAATACAGGTTTTTAGAGAACTAAATTATGGAACTCCCTTTGAAGACTCAAAGCCTCAATTAGGGGTCCTTGGATAGTTAGTGGGGATTTTAATGCTACTTTATACAGAACAGAGGCGGAAGGGAACTACAATCTACTCAATTACACTACGGATATGTTTGATTACATACAGGATGTGGAATTAACAGATTTAAAATCTGAAGGTCATAAATTCACCTGGTCAAATAAATAATGTTCTAACTGGTTCATTCAGAAAAAGTTAAACAGAGCAATGGTGAATGTGGATTGGTTAACTACATTCTCAGTATTAGAATTTTTAATACGGGTAGAGTGTAGAGTCCATTAACAAGAATTAGGTTTGGGTCAATCATTGCCAAAATGACAAAAACTATTCATTTGGATAGTTGACCTTACCATTTATAAATCCTTTAACATTTCATGTTTAGTCAATATGGGATACTCTAGTACTCTCCCTCAAGTACGATCGGGACTGGATATCCAGTTGTCACTTGAAATAAATGCAGTGGTAACCGAACCGGGCCGTTAAGACTGGACATCCAGACATACAACTAGGAAATTAATAATCTGGACTAAACCTACTCTGATACCATGTTAAGTGATCGTTTCACCATAATAGGTTAAGTTATCGTGTGAGGCCAACTTAATTGGTTTTATATATTCACTAACTTTATTATCTTAACATGATATCAGAGCCTTTGTGACCAATTGGTCGTGAGTTCAAATCTTACCACCCACGTATTATTCAACATATATAAGGTAGAGTGAGTCTATATAAGTTTTAAGTCCAAAAGACTTTCACTTGAGGGGGTGTGTTAGTGAATATATAAAACTAATTAAGTTGGCCTCATACAATAGCTTAAGCTATTGTAGTGAAACGATCACTTAACACTCAGAGAGTTCAGCCAACTTCCTAAACCTAGGAATTTCTGATCATACCCCTATCAAAGTGCATAACTTGTTTAAAATAATTAGAATCCACCACCCTTTCAGATTTAATAATTTTTCGTTTAATGTGGAGGGTTTCAAGAAGCTATTACAAAAAGATTGGAGCATGAGATTTATGGCACTAAGCAATTTATGTGTGTACAAAAGCTCAAGGCTATCAAACATGAATTAAAGTTGCTAAATTTAAGGAGAGGGCATAATTCCACAAAGGAGTTTGAGGAAGCAAGAAGCAAGTTATCAATAATCCAGAAATCCTTGGCAAATAGCCCAACTGATAACAATCTAGCTACAGTTGAAAAGGAAGCTCTAAAGTCCTATTTGCAAATGGTGGATAATCAATGTTCTTTATTGAAGTAGAGGGCCATAAATAATTGGATTAAGGACGGGGATAGATGTACTAAATTTTCTTTAACTCGGTGACAACCAGGAGAAATATCAACAAAATTACTTCAATAAAATCTGAAATTGGGGAAACTATATTTGGGCAAGCCGAAATTGCAAGGAAGCTAGAATTTATTTCCAAAAACTACTAGGCACAGAAGGTTGCTCTACTAGCAATGGAGTGAAGCTTAGGCAATGCGTTACAGCCAGGATTCTTGAACAGGAGGCCTCTGTGCTAATCAGCCCTGTTACGGATCGAGAAATAGAGAAGGTGGTTTTCAACATGAATGGATCCAAGGCTTTGGGCCCTGATGGATTGAATGGGTATTTCTTCTAGAAAACTTGGGGAAACATTGGGAGTATTGTATAGGAAGCAGTCAAGGAGTTTTTTCTAAAATGGGGTTTTACTAAAGGAGATCAATAAGAAATTTTTATGTTTAATCCCTAATAGCTCTAACCCGATCACTTGGAATGATTTCAGACATATATCTTGCACAAATTTTCTCTATTAAATCATAGCAAGATATTAGCAAATAGGAGGAAGGAAGTTCTTCACTTACTCATAAGTGAGAACTAAGGAGCTTTTATGAGAAGACATATTGGCGATAATATTCTTCTATTACAAGAACTTTTGAAAGGATACACTCGGAAAAAAGCCCTCAAAATTGCACTATTAAAATGGACCTACAAAGAGCTTTCGATAGTGTTAATTGGAGCTTCTTGCTATAGACTATGAAAGCTATGAATTTTCCCCAAAAATTATCAAACGGATTCAGGAATGTTCCTCAAATGCCTCATAAGAAATTATGATTAATGAATGCCCTACGGAGACTTTTAAAGGCAAAAAAGGACTTAGGCAAGGGGACCCTCTTTCCCTTTACCTATTCCTTATTTGCATGGAGGTCATCACCCTTATGATGAAGCAAAACATCTCCTCTGATTCTAATTTCAGATACCATTCTAAATGTAAGAAGCTTTCACTAACTAATTGATGTTTTGCAGATGATCTTATACTTCTATGTAAGGTAAGTGTTCCTTTGGTTTCCTGATTGATGAGTACTCTCCTTAGTTTTAAGGAGCTATCAAGATTGAGTATCAATTTCTACAAAAGCTTCTTTTTACTCTCTAAAAGTGCTGATCACCTAACACTTTCCTTGTCACAATCATCCGGAATGACAAAGCAAGAACCTCCTCTACTGTATTTGGGCATTCCTATTTCTTCCAGCAGATTAAGATTCAGTGAAACTCTTCCTCTAATAGATAAAATTCAGAAAAGGTTAGGGTCTTAAACTAATAGAACTTTGTCCAATGGAGGTAAGCTTCAACTTTTAAAGTCGGTAATAATGTCTATGCAAGTTTACTAGTGCTCTTACATCTTCCTCTCCAAAGGACTACTTAAAACAATGGAAAAACTTATCAAGCAATTCCTATGGAGTCGAGGCAAAGGTGAGAAAGGAATAGCTAAAGTGAATTGGAAGTACATTTTCAAATCAAAGGAGGCAGGAGGGTTAGGATTGGAGACAATCAACAAGAATAATCGATTTCTAATGACCAAGAGAATTTGGAGAATTTTAAGTGAAAAACATTCACTGTAGATCAAATGGATTCATACTTATATATTAAAGGGTGAGAGTTTTTGGGGTTTAAAGAGTGAAGACAACTAGTCTTGGTTTTCAACCAACTTCTCAAGATGAGGGAAGATGTCCAACAACATGTTACATGTAAAATTGGGGCAGGAGATAGAATATCTCTCTGGTATGATAACTGTACTAGTCAAGGGGCTTTAATTAATAATCTATTGGCTACATCAATGCTGGGAAGGTTTCCAAAGAAGGTTAAGCTTCAGGAGATAATTAGGAATGACAGTTGGTTGCTTTCCTCAGAAGAACTAAGTGCCTGTTTGGATCAGCTTTTGGAGAGTCCAAAAGCACTTTTTTCTACCGCAAAAGCTATTTTGGAAAAAAGTTGGTGTTTGGCTGTACATTTAAAAAGCGCTTTTGCAGTAGAAAGAGTTTTTTTAAAAACTCAAATACAGCTTTTTCAAAAGTTAAAATTTGAAGCTTTTCAGAAAAGCCCAAATTATAGCTTTTCCGCGAAGCTATTTTTAAAGTGACTTTCCGTCACTTACGTAAAGATTAATAACTCAAATATTGTCTTCTCCTCTGGCTCTGTATTGTTTAAACACTAGCCGACTCATCTACCCCTCTCATCAGGTCCGTTCTTCTTCTTTGTTTTTTTTCCTTAAAACTTTCTGGTTCAATGCAGACGACGTCTGCGTGTTCGTCTGCGTCAATTCTGTTAATAAAGAAGACTATGTATTAAGACTATCTTTTGTTATCTCATACGAACATTCAATATTCTCATTCACTTTTACATTTACTTGCACCATATATTTTATCAGACACGAAAACCTACTCACACGAGCATGTTTAATTATATTGCAACATGAAACTTAAGTTTCAAGTCAGTAGTTATTCCTTGATGAACTTGTCTTGAAACATGAACTCATTCAGTAACAGGCAGAGTTTATAATATTCTGAAGGAAAGAAGCTTTTAGAATCTTTAAACTGTGGCGTATAAAATATGTAATTCGATCAATTTTAATTGGTAATAAACTAAATTTGAAAATTATATTTATATGCTCCTAAATTTGACATTGAGATATACATATCATAAAAATATACTTTAAAAATTATTTAGCATAAACAATTTTATTATAAAATAAAATATAGTTAAAATTAATAAAAGTGCTTTTTATTTTTATGTTGCCAAACAGTCTACTGTGTGAAGTTCTTTTTAAAAAGCTGTTTTGTTAACTGACAGCCAAACAGTCAACTGGCTTTTAAAAAAAGCTCTTCTCAGAAAAACTCTACTGATAAAAGCTCAACCAAACGGGCCCTAAGTTGTCTCCATGTTTCTTTAGTCCTTTCAAAATTATTGGACGGGTTGGAGCCGCTGCTTATCGATTGGAGTTACCAAAGGGGTCTAGAATCCACAATGTCTTCTATGTAAGTCAGTTAAAACCTTGTGTTGGTGATATTTCGGTCACTTCCCCTTGCTTTCCTCCTTCTAGTGAGGAGCATCCTATATTGCCGCAACCTGAAAAGGTCCTAAGCCGATGGGTGAAGCAAAAAGGCCACTACAGACCCAAAGAAGAAATACTCGTTAAATAGAGGGGAGCACCTACGGAGGACGCAACGTGGGAAGATGCATGGCAGTTGTTGAGGGTGTATCCTAACTTTATCCTTGAGGACAAGGACCAAATGAAGGAGGGAGGAGTTGATATGTCCCATGCACACATAGACGTTGGCATGCATATTCCCATTTCTTTGGAAGATGCCTGGAGCTATTGTGGTTACTAGGGAAGTGGTATCAGTTGGGTAACATTGGAATAGGTCCATTCAATAATCCCACTTGTTGTGGAAGTAGTTTAGGAGGTAATTTTTTGTTTCTGTAGTATTAGGGTGGGCTCAGCCAAAGTAGTTCAATTGGTTTAGATTTCCTTATTTCCAAGTTAATTAGTTTCCTAATTCCTCTGTAACTAAAAGGTTATATATTAATAGTTGTATTTTAAATAGAGAGGAGGAAAAAAACATTATCAGAAGTATATATCTCTCTGAATTCTTTCCTTAATCTCTCTATCATTTTGTTTTTCTTTCCTAAACTCTATCTTCAATCCCAAATTAAACCCATCACTATCCATCGTCCTTACAACCCGTAAAAATATTTCAAACCCAATAGTACGACCGTCTTGTTCTAATCTCAACAGAAGATTTCACACTATTTAATAATAATGATGATAATTGAACAACTCAAGTGATTAAATCAATAAAGACAAACAAAGAAAAACACTTGAGATAAAAGCACTCCCCTAAATATATAGCTTCATCAACCGAAATTGTGGGAAGTGGTAGAATAATATCTGTTGTGAATTATTGAGAAGAATCACAATCAACTCACCCACAACAACATCAAAATAACATCAATCGAACAAATATTTTATCACTGAAATATCACCAAAAATACAGCTACAACAACACACATCTCCTAGACGGTTTCCATTCAAAAACCAATATCTGGACAGCCCTAAAAATCATGCAACACTACAAAAAACTCAGTTGTCCAAAATGGATAGAATCACCAAAAATCAGCTGCCAAAGATAACTCAATTCTCTCGAAAATATAACTGCAAAAATCATGAAAACTTCTCGAGTTTTCACACACCACCATACCGAAAAGACAGCTGCAAAGTCACACACAATAGCCACCAACTTAACACTGGATAGCCACCAAACTAGCTGCAAAAAATCACACAATCAACCTAAAAATATAGCCCCAAAATCACGTGAACACTACCAAAGAATAGCTATCAAAATTGCCCTCAATAGCTTTTTAAGAACAAGAAAGAACATAGCTGGCTATCAACAATTACGCAGCTTAATTTAGTCATGCAAGAGTAAAGAAAAATGTAGCAACTACACTCCTACAAACACTCCCACACACCATCAGCGAAATCACGTTAAACACACATTAGAAAAACAACTTCTTAGACTTCCAAAAAGAATGACAATTCCAGTAAAAACAGAACACAAAAACCTTCAGCCAAGGGTGATGTGATCAACCAAGAAGTTTGCAACAAATGGACTTCTATCTCAAGTTCTCAACTCAATGAGCTCACAAACATCATCGACAATATCTCTTGGATATCCAGCTTTATCATTATCCCACAATAGGATATACATACCAATACTATCTTAATTAGAATTTTAAACTTCTCAAACTTTTCTTGAAATAATTCTACATAAACACAACTAGGTCCAATTATCAAATAATATCCAAAATTAAATAATATGATATTGTAACATCCCGTTCTCATACTACAGGTTAGAACCAAAAAATTCGGTACATTTGAGATTAATAGGGATTAAGAAAATTGCATTTCATGCTCATGCATCATGTCGGCATACACACATGTGAATTGGATTATTGCACACATTAAAATCATTGTTCATACACTCAATTGACATTTTTCGGGTATAAATGGTTGGTTTAATGTGAATATGATGCAAATTATGGTTTTGTGTCTTAAAAATCGAGTGAAAATGTATAAGTAGTGAATTAAAATTTTTGGTAAAAATTTAGAAATTAAGGGTATTTTTGGACCAGGAAAAATACCAAGTGGCAGAACAATCGGTGAATAATAGTAGAATTCGGAGTCAAATGGCAATGGAAATTTTTATAAATGACCTTGGGATTTAATGATGTGTATCATTGAAAATTGGGAGACAATTGGAATAGAAATTGGAGACAAAATGGACTAGTTATCAAGTGGATCAAATGGAACCATGGGGAGGTGACATGTGGCAAGTGACAAGTGTCACTTGCCTAGCCACA
>JANZLX010000006.1:31870670-31882781 GCA_025531955.1 Erythroxylum orinocense | reverse complement strand
TTATGTCTCTCAAATGAGATATGAGAATGTAATTTAAGTATTTAGTTATTTTGTGTAATTTTTGAAAGAGAACCAAATAAAATTTCGAGTAACCCAAAATTACCCGATTTACCCGAAACCCGAATTACCCGATCGGGCCGAGTAAGTTCGGGTAATGAAATTTTGAGTTCGGGCCGGGTAAGATGGAACATTTTTTGTGTAATTTGGACTTTACCCGAACAGTGAAAATTTGGCCCGATTAACCCAAATGCTCAACCCTACTTCTAAATTTCGTACCATTTTTCGGCTGGTACCAACCGATACGGTACAAATCTCATAACGTTGGATTCTGTTGAATTCTATTAGAACCCAAGTAAAACATAGGTCCTTGAAATGTAAAACATACGTGTAATGGTCAAATTGTTGTTTGATATGTTCAAGACTATGATTAAATGGTTTAATCGGTTCAATTATAAAAACTTTAAACCGTCTAACTTTTCGATTCAATTTTTAACTTTTTGATTCAATTTATTTTTGGGTTAATTACAAAATATCTCAACTTTACTTAATTTTGTAATTATAGTCCTAACTTAAAAATGTGACAATTAGACACTCAAACTTTTAATTTTTTCAATTACAACTCAACGTTAGTATTTTCGTTAACGTTGCTAACGTGACTTGCCACATAAGACAAAAATGTTAAACACTTATACACATCAAACTTAATTGATTATAACTAATTAAGTTTAACTAAACTACATCGTTTTGGATTAAAATCCCTAAATCAAACTTGTTGTCGAAATCACCGAAATTGAAAACCTTAAAGCAGTTTGTACTCGCATATAAAAAAACAAAGCCTAAGATGGCAAATTAGGATTTCATTTGAATTGTTAAAAACTGTATCATTGTCATCTTACACAAGTATGATAGAGTGTCATTGTTGTCTCACACCAATATGAAATAGTATGATTTAAGGATTTCAATCTTAAAATGACGTAGTTCAGTTAAATTTAATTAAGTCTGACACGTATAAGTGTTTAGGATTTCTTTCTGATGTGGCAAGTAACGACAATAACGTTAACGGAAATATTAATGTCAGACTAGAATTAAAAAAAATTGAAAATTCAAGTACTTAATTGCTATTTTTTAAAGTTTGAGCTATAATTACAAAATTGAGTAAAGTTTGAGATTTTTTTATAATTAAGTCTTTACTTTAATAACTCTTAATCGATCAATTTCTTAAGTCAATGTTCATAAATAAATAAATTCTTATAAACTAAAATAAATCAATTAATTTTTATTTAACAATATATTTTTTAATTAAACTTCAAATTCTTCAATAAGTAAGAACAATTTTTTTCAATCATATTTTAAATTCTTTAATTTTATTTACTATTTACTTAATTTTATGATACACAATAACAATTAAATTTTTTAAACCTTAAACCTTTTATCTTATATATTTATCTTCCTGTCCGAATTTTAAAACATTAATTCAATGTCTAAGAATAGGAGTCTGATTGTAATATAGTGATTAAACTTGATAAACTATACTAAAGATGCCTAACAAGTCTGCTTTCACTTAAAAGTCCCTTAATTTAAAAGCACCATACATCTGAAACTATACCAGTAGACCACTTCTAGAGAGTTGCGTGATTATAGCAATAACTTACGCTCAATTTCAGAGTAGAAACACCCTGCAGACCTTGCCAATCGCTTCAAGGCGTACTAGTCAATAAGACGTGTTAAACTTTTTTTTTAATAAAAACTGTTATAACTATTTTTAAATAGATATTGAATATATTCTAATCTATCTCATCACAATCCAATTCAAACCTTCAACCATTAAAGTTGAAAAGCTCCAAGAAAACTTGCTTCAAATTATTTCCACAGAAGCATAACAGTATTTCACTTTGAGCTGTTAGCAAGTTACAAACTAAAGTACTCGAAGTAGCGAAATTTGAGTTTCAATAGGCCATCACAGCACTCTTGACAATGATGTAAATCAAATACGTGATAGGCGTGTTGTTCCATGTAATATAAATCCAGTGAAAGAGGCCCTGCAACCACCCAATGGCGAATACCCTTCTTCAACTTCACTCATGCCCACCAAACGGTGCTTGAAAAGGACGTAACTATCCCAAAACGAAATGATGGAAAACAAGCTACCAAGTGAAAACATATGTGCAGCTTTGATTTGTGAATTAGAACATTGTCAGCACAGCAATTAGGTGCCAAGCTGACAGCTCAATTGAGCATAAAACTTGAAACAAAAGCAAAGGGTACTTTCCTTTCCTTCTTCCTCACTCAAGAGAACACTGTAGGAAGAAATCATAACAATAAAGAGTCGCATGAAACCCCACCTGTACCTCCAGAGGGTATGTGTTTTTAGCAGAGTGGTGCTGAAAGACAGGGCAAGAGAGAAAAATGCCCCCAGAAGTACCTCATCACCGCTTTGTTGTAGCTCCTCTAGTTACGTTTCCATCCCCAAGTTCACCTGAAGCAGGAGTCTTTCTGCTAACTGGCCGTAAATATTTCAGAGCAACTCAAGGTATGAACGTTCCTGGAAGAAGATATATTCTTTTGCTTGTTTTAATTTTATCAACCATCTCAATCCTTAGACTTCTTAGGCTTGCAATCACCACTTCAACCTCTTCCTCTCCATTGCCTGCTTTGCATACTTCACAACAAAAATGTTCCCCTCCTTCTCCAGCTTGTGACAATGTGCCATCACATAGGCTTAGCAACCTACGAACTCAACATAATACTTCTGCCAACCTAACAGAAATGGAATTTAAACTTCTATCCAATCTCATTAAAAAAAAAGCCCCGTGCAACCTCCTCATCTTTGGGCTGGAGCCACAGTACATGAAGCTCTCCTCCATCAACTCAGGCGGAATCACCATCTTTCTAGAGGATGATCCTGAGAAGATAAGTTCAATCAAAGAGCAATTCAACAATACCCGAATCTACAAGGTTGAGCACCAGGTACCTTCAAAAGAGGCTTACAGGCTGCTTAAGAATGCAAGGAAAAGCACAGCCTGTGCACCTAGGTCAGGAATACTACAAAATTCAACATGCAAGCTTGCACTGAAAAATTTACCACCAGAAGTTTATCAGCTTAAGTGGGATGTAATAGTTGTGGATGGACCAAGCGGACACTCACTGGAGGCACCAGGCCGGATGGCATCTATCTACACAGCTAGCATGATAGCAAGAATGGGAAAAACAGTAGATGTTGTGGTACATGATACACATCGAACAATTGAGAAGTGGTATTCATGGGAGTTCCTTGGTGATGACAATTTGGTTTCTTCTAAAGGGAAACTCTGGAATTTTAGGATCACAGGTATATCAAACTCCACACGGTTTTGATTAAAAAAAAGCAGCGGTCAATCCCCTGATCTGATAACAACAACAATCTAGCACCTTGATTGTTAAAATGATATTGTGAGAAATGGGCAACTTAGATGCGAAGTTCCAGACGTAATGACCAGCACTTCTATGTCATGCCACAGAATCGAAAAGCATGCAAATGAAGAGTTGAGATCCGGAAAATATCATGTAAATATTGTAGAGCTAAGACAAATCTCTAGTAACAGTTAATAATAGCCTTAACACATGAAGTCTTTCAATAGGACAGCAGGCAAAATCCAAAGATCAGCCCATATCTGTTTTATGCTCAGCTCGAGGCCATCTGAGGCCTCGGGTTTGCAGATTTGAAAATGTGAAGTTGCCACAAGAAGCAATCCTAAATACATCAAAATTTGATGTAGTGAACTTGTATAGCTTCGTAGGCAAAAGTAGATAGTACAATGTTGCTTAGTAATGTCTGCGAAAAATCGACACCAACTTCTCACAGATGACATTCAGAGATTCTTTCGTGCAGTGGATATCATTGTGATACATTTAAGCATTGGATTTCCAATGTCATATGCTCAAGTAAAGAAGAGTGTTTGAAAGGTTTTCCAAATATGCACGGAATCTTGTATTTGATTTTAACGAAATCTTCATACTTGTGCATTATTTAAACGTATCCCAGTCAGTAAATTGCAGGAGCATTGAAGGAGAATAAACAACTCTGACATGAAAAATTGTAATGATTACAAATAGAAACCATCTAAGCTAAACAGAAGATGATAACAATTCGCAGAAGAATATGCAATTTCTCTTACAAACATCACAAGCACCAACGTCTTTCCTCTTCAGAACAGGCACCAGAAAGCATTTGCTTTTATCCTCCCTGCTGTGTAGAAAACAAATGAAAGAGTGAAGTTAGGGGAATGTATAAATAAAATTGTACTATATGGTGGTTCACAAAGCACAAGCTGAGGAAACTAATCAGAATTGAGATCACAGATACACCAAAATGCCAGGCTAACTATAATATTATAGACAATCAAAATTTAGTTTGCTATAGTTAAAAATCTACCAGTTGAGCAGTGAGCAACAGCTAAATGCCAAATCACAATAATTGCTGCATCTTTTGCAGTTCTGTTAGGTGAACTATATTCATACTTCACATTAAATCTATTAGAGGCTGAAGAAAAACTCACCAACTAAAGAGGTGGATACAGCAGTAGCAGCTACTACACATAGCAGTAGAATGGAAATTTGAAAAGCAGATATAGATAAAGGACCTCTGCATGTAACATAAAGCCACGTCATATGCAAAATAAAACAGTTTGCATCCGACGGAGGCAGAGAAGAACCAAGGTAACATATTATCCGCACTTTTTAAGAGACAACAGGATACTTGAATCGAGCAATTTTAAGAAACAAAAATCCAAAAACCAAATCTTCAAATGATTCGGAGACTTTACCATACCTTAGACACATCATGTGATTCGGAAAATACTTTTGGCATCGTCCTTGATCCTTGATTCAGATTGCAAACCTTGCAGAACTGGTACTCACACTTGTTCGACGTTGAATTAGCGTTAGGGCTTTTGAGTCGGTAAAATAGTTTCTTTTGTGAATTTGCATTACACAACGCGCTTATAGAACGCACTCGTTTCACAAGTGGTACATCTTCTTCCCGCGAATTTCGAATTTCGAATTCTAAGAAATCCTATAATCAATGGAATGGTAAATTTGTGATATTTGTTTCAACTTTAATTTTTGTTTTTATTTTTATTTTTAGATTTGATAAAAAAATCTATTTGTTTTAGTTTTGGCATAAATAAAAAAAGTGATCTTTTCTGTTTCTATTTTTCTTTATACTATATTACTTAATTATTTTATGTTAATTATTAATAAAATTTTAATTAATAAATATATTTTAATTTTAAATTATCTTCAAAATATATAGATTTTAGATAAATTATTTGTTAATAATTTAAAATATATATTAATAAATAAATACTAAATTTTAAACAAAAATTAATTGATAAATTACTTATTTTAATAAAATATAATAATTTATTGATAATTTAATAGTAAATATTATTTAAGAGAATAAAAATTATTTATTTATTTAATTTATAAAATTAATTTATCTTTAAGTTTTATCTAATATGTAAACAATATTAAAAATATAACTACATTGGTATTAACAACCAAAAACATCTATGTTTTTATTTAAAAAACTAAAAATTATTTTAATCGATTGTCCTTTAACACTTAAAAATATTTGAGAAACTATTTTAAGGATTCAAAACAAATGTTGTGGCTTTTTAGTTTTTGTTTTATTTCTATTTTTTCTTATAGTTTTTGGCTTTTTCATGTTTTTTTATTTCTATTTTTGTTATAAAAAACTTGTTTAGTTGATGTTTATAATAAAAAACTAAAAACTAAAACTTGTTTAGTTAATATTTGTAATAAAAATGAAAATAAAAATATTTTAATTTCCTCATCCTTTTTTAATTATACTATTAGATATTAATTTAATTTAACTATTTTTAATTTATTAAATTTATTTTTAAATTTTAATTTAGTTATTTGAAATATATCAAATTGTATTATTAAATTAATTAATTCTCATTGTGATTAGAAATAAAAATGTACAAATATTTAGTATATTATAGAAGTTTACACATTAATTTTATATAATAGAAGTTTATAAAATAAGAAATTTTATATTAAGTGATTCTAATTTATAAAAGATATTCATCATACTATAATGTTTTAAGACACAATAATAGTACCATATACACAGGAAACATAAATCAATTAGAAATAATATAAACATTTTTAGTAATTTCATTTCACTTTCGAGATATACTTCAAAGTTGTGCTAAAATGATATTATACTTCAATTAAGAACTTGCATCTTTATTTGTACTTTCCATAATTTACTCACAATTTTCAACACAGTCGTTAAATAATTCATCACTTTGTTCTTGCATCCTTCTTATCTATTCAATGATAAAGAGCCATAATGGGTCAAATAGGCATATTATACTAGAATAAAAAGAGCTAGTAAGGTAGCAATTTCTTCTCTTTTCTCTTATGGATCTAGTGAAAGCATCTTCCTAACCAAATTTGAAGATTTGAAGACAAATTCTTTTGAGCAATGGAGGAATGATGTGGACTTGATTAGCCAATCAAGAGATCCACTAAATGTGTATGCTAGATTAATTTCAAGAGCTGGAGTTCAAGAAAAGTTGAAAGAAAAACCCCATAGATTATGGCTAATTTTGTCTTTTCAGGTTAATTCATTATTAAATTATTTATTTTATTATAATTGAGTTATACTTTACTTAATTATAAATATCAAAATGTATATAGTAAGTAAAAATAATGTTTTTCTGTTTCTTCATATCATAACTCGACATGTTTATAAGTATAGGAATTCCTAATTTTATAATATCAAAAAAATCTTTATATAACATTTCTTAATAAAGAATGCCTATAGTTAAACAATTCTTGTGGGCCTTGAGTTTCTTCCCTTTCCTATATAATCTTGTAAATGACATCTCTCACCTTGATATGATAAAAAAATCCAAGCATATTAATATAACACGAATCAACTAAGTAAAACTTACTTAATATATAAAGAACATGATATTAACATAAAGCTAGCTATTAAAAATTAATTGTAATTACTTTAATTATTTAAAATAATATAATATCTAATGAAGGCATAAGAAACTGACTTGTTGAAATTGTTACTGTTTCTAAAAGAACTTGAAAGTCATTTGCAACACCTTCCCATCCAAGCATTACACGTGTAAAATGCATGTCAATTGAGCAACAACATGTAATATTTAAGGTTGGATCAGTTCTTTCACCTCTATATGGTATTTGTTTATTGGTTGGAGCACATGCATCAATATGTGTACCAACTATTACTTCAATAAAATCCTTAAAAAAATGTATTATCAAAAAAGTTAATTGAATATAAGGATATAATAAAATAATAATTAAATATATGAATAGATATGAAAATATAGAAAATATTTTGAATTATGTTAAATTTTAGAAGGCATATTGGCAAAGGATGACGAAGTAATGACATTTTGTAATATGATTAAATGCATATAGAACTTTATGAAAATATTTTGAAATTGTCTAGGTTGAATGTTTAAAGCGCTCTTTATCAACCCTAGTTGTCTCACTATGTCATATAGTTATTAAGAAAATTGCAATTTGTTCCTCCATAGTCAAATGATTTATTGGCTTCGAGCCTCTTAAACTCTTCAGTTTAGTACATAAACTTAAGAAGAATATCTTATTCATTCTTAAGTTCTCACAAATCCTTGTACTATTTTCATTCAAAAGCTCAAATATCTAATCATGACTTGATAGACCAAAGATTCCATATGGTTGCTTATGTAAATAAAAATATTCATCCTCTTTTTTAACTAGAGAAATAATAACTACCTTCATCAGTTCATCATTTGAATTTGATTCAAAATTTGATGAAGAGAGCATGTATTTACAATATCAACATTAATAATCAATAAATATATTTAAATATAAATGCTAAAACAATTATGAAACATCATAATATTTAACATAAATTTTAAAATTTCATATAACACATTATATCAAAAGGTTCACACCAAATATTCATACAAAAAATATGATAAAATGTTTAAACCATAAAATAGTTCTTAATATAAACATGCTTAACCCAATAAGATGTTAATATGCAATAACATAAAAAATAACTAAAGATATATAATCAAATTTATCTTCTTCGCATTTTATATCTTTATAAAAATCTCCCTAAAAAGGGGAGAATTATGTAAAGTCTTTACAGTTTTTCCGTAATGCACACCCTTGACACCTAAATTATGTAAAGAATTTAAACATTCTATGATTATATTAGTCTCTTAATTAATTGATGAAGCTTTAAATCTATCATCTATAGTGTATGTTGTTAAGGTTATTTTTTCTTAAGTAAATCATTTTTTCTTTTTGATTGTTCACCAATCACAATCAAGATCTTTTCTATAATGTTAGAGGATGTCATCTTTGCCTTCTTCTTCTTAAGAGATTTCTTTTAAAAGAAGAATTTGCAACTTGATCTATTTTTTCATTGAATGCATAAGCCTCATCACCATCAATTCTATATTTCTCTTTTGTACTACTCGATACAGATTTTATTGATGAACATGCTTGCAAATTAATTGCAATTGTATCTAAAAAAATGACACAAGTATAAAAAATCATTGCATCATTTTTCTTGAACACGTGAACGATTTTATGCAGCTATAATGATGAAAATTGTAAATGAGAAAAAATGTATTTTACCTTAAATAGATTTTCCTACATTCATATGTAGTATTGACTTTACTAATGAAGGAGTTATAATCGATTCTTGTTTCCTTGAGAAAGTTATTTAAATTCTTCAATCTAACCTTATTGCATTATATTTGTTCTTTAATTAAGCATCAATATTCTCTTTACTGAATTTTGTTTGAAGACTTGCCTTAATATTCTTTCAGCTAGATTTAGAAAAGGTAGTAGCTGTTTAATTTTTCTTTTTCATTTCTTCAATCATTAATGAGATTAAATGCATCTCTATGGCAACATTTCATACTCCATCCTTTTTATTTATTTCTACGTAATCATTAGAATCGTTTCCATTATTTAAAGCTTCCATCACTAGAAGTAATTGCATATAAGTGACAATAGAAAAATAAAAAATACGATATTAGTTAATAAATTTCATTACAAGCTTCATTATCTTAATTTCAAAATGGAAGTTGCATGTAAGCTTGCTATGATTTTACAAATATAATGTAATAATAAAGGAAAGTTTGCAAAGAATCATTTCATGTTGTGCATACTAATTTCCTAAATAATTAAGATTGATAATTTGATATTACATTCTTATTTTCAGGTTAAATACTGCAACTTATATTGACTAAGTGGTTTCAACATCAATAATATTATCACATCAATTTATAACTTACATCATTTGACAACTTTCCCTTATAGGGGACTAGGCTATTCTTTTACCACCAAAATTCTCTATTAAAACATGTAGCAATATAAAAAAAATCATATTTTACTAGTACAATCACGAGAAGCAAATAAATAAGTCAGGACTTATCAAATGGACAAATTTATTCTTTCTGTCATTTTATTAAACATTAGAAGTCTAATCTTTCTTATCCCTAATTAATTTAGAAAATAAACTAACAACCAATTACTAAGAAACCAAATCATTATTAAATGTTGAAAATTTACAAGTGGGATAATCCTACATTGGAAAGAAACATAAAGATGAAGTGTATTATACACTAAGATATGATTCATAACCTATTGCTTTAAGGTTTTGAGTTAAGATGTAATGCCCTAGTTGTATATGACTCATTTGGACTTGGTCTAATTTTTTCCCAAACTCTCCTCAAAATCTATTAATGGTATTAGAGTCAGGTTAGCAAAGCTCAATGAATATAGATTCATGAATTTGGGTCAGAAGAATAGTGATCCATAGAGTGACTCAAATGACCTTGCATTAACATGGGTTGAGAGGGTTTAGTCCAGTATGGATATATCCACTTGTAAGAAGGGTCGTTCCTATAGTTTTATAGGCCCTGGGCGAAATTAAAAAAAAGGACCCCAATAAATCGACAATATACTTAAGTTTACATATTTGTATGAAACATAAATGACTCAATTTATAAGTTTATATAACCAACTAAATATTAAATGATCATAACACTAACAAATACACAGAGGATCATAATTTATAAAAAACAAGCATTTTTAGATGCAAAATCATTAATAATATTATCAAGATCAATATTGTCTAACATATCCTTCTCAATATATAACATAGATAAACCATTCAACCTTTCTTGTGATATTGATGACCTTAAGTAAGTTTTCAATAATTTTAACTTTGAAAAACTTCTCTCAGCTGATGCTACAGTCACAGGTATAGACAATAGAATTAGATAAGCAATTGAAACATTTGGATAACAATCTGCAGCTTGAACAAATTTTAATATTTCAACTGATGACATTAACTCATTTGGCAAAGTCATTTGCAATACTTTTAATTCAGAAAAAAAATAATCTAAATCCACATCAGACACGTTATCATACGAAAAAGTCGTAAAATTAGTACAACATTCTCTTAATTCGTTATCATCTAATGACCTTAACTTCTTTGAATCAAATAAAAGCAACCAAAGAACAAAAGCACCTGTATGGAACTGGAAGAAGCATGCAGGCACAATCAAACTCCAACAGCTTCACAATATATTGCAAAGATATATAAATGGTATTATATCTGTGATAAAGGAAAAATAAATAGCAAATTTTAATATCTAATATTAAAAATAAAAAATAAAGAGTAAAAATATATTAAAAAATCATAAACTTTATCTTTAAATTATACTCAGAATACAGAAGACAGAATTGTAAAATTTTTTGCTGCTAATTTTTTAGTTGGAATACTTTAAATACATATATTGATGAAAATAAAGAAATTAGAAGATAAAAGTATATTTAAATACTTCTAGGCTATTTATAAGCATGAGAACCACAAACTTACCTTTACTTTAAAAAAAGAAATGTTATAACGTTAGGTTATAACGTTAAAGTGATTTAATGACTTTAACGTTAGTCATTAGCTAACGTTAAAGTCATCAACTGCGTCACTTCTTAGAGTTCAGAGAGGGGGCCTTTAAAGTGGGGCCCCTCTCATAAATGACATTAACGTTATAGTGTTATTAACGTTAAAGTCATTACTCATTAGCTAACTTGGGAAGGTGTAAAAAAAAGAAGTCATTAGCTAACGTTAGTTTAGAGAGGGGACCTTAGGGCCCCCTCTCATAGTGGGCCTTGGGCGGGTGCCCCGCTGCCCCTTGCCTACACTGCCTGTAAGGGGGAGATGTTGAAAATTTGCAAGTGGGATAATCCAACATTGGAAATAAACACAAAGGTGAAGTGCCTTATATACTAGGATAAAACTCATCACCCGTTACCTTAAGGTTTTAAGTTGAGATATGTTGTCCTAGTTTTACATAGGCTTATCTAGACTTGGTCCAAATTTTCCTCAAAGTCTCATTAAAATCCATCACTAAGTTTGCACGAAAGTTGTAGGATATCAACTAAGAGAGAGAAAAAAAATAACAAAGATAAGAAAACATAATATCCTCATTCTCTTTTTCTATTCTTTTCTACCAAAGCACTAGCTTGAGCTAATATAAAAGTTACAAAATAACATATAGACTTCCTTTTTTATTTCATTCTCTAGTGTTTGTTTGGTTAAACTTGAAAAATATGGTATGGAAACTTCTATTCTATGTGTTTGTGTTGCACTTATAACCCCACCAAATATATACCCTCATTCTCCTCACTTATTTATTACACCCTCTTTCTTCCTTAAATTCCAATTCCATCAATCCCCTCTAGAAGATTTTCTTTTCTCATAAAGACAAAGCCTTTGTGAATATAAAAAACATAGTAGTCTAGTACTAGCTGGGTAGTTCCTCTTATAATGCCATCTATTTTTTCTCTATTTCCTCTTTTTTGTTTTGTTGTGGCAGTTATGCATGGGCTTTCAATAGTTATAAATGAGCATTCAATTGTATCACAAGCAAGGTATAAAAATCATTATTAAAGATTTACGTGTTAGACATTTTTGTCATTAGGGGCAATTTTGTCAATGTCTCATAAAGTTGGACTAACATTAATTGCAATTTTGGTTTTAAATAAATTACCGGT
>JANZLX010000006.1:31856568-31870570 GCA_025531955.1 Erythroxylum orinocense | reverse complement strand
GTCTAGGAATCAAGTTTATTGAATAAACCAGAAGAGAATTATTAGAAGTCGATCACGAAACCAACTTTGAAACCTGTTTTTTACATATTTGATTTATTCCTACAATCATAAATTGCGCAATTATTCTGTTTGTTTTAGGATTAATTTTAGCAATTCGTTAATTAATTAATTTCTTAATAATCAACATTTAAGTGATCAACCCAAATAATTGAGTGATTTTAGCCTAGTAATTGTTCAGTAACTCCTCCCTGTGGATCGATACTCTTACTTCCCTATTTACTCACGTGACCCGTACTTGTGGGGCTTCGGACAATTACCTTCGTTTTTGATCCTTTCACAAGACCTTAGGGTACGTAATAAGGTCATCTCTACGTACTGACATTATGCGTAAGGTTATTAATGTTCCTTATAAAAAACACATCGAAACAATTTGGAAACAACAACAACCCCCACATAAGGTTGTGATTTCTAATTATGCATCGCATCACTAAAGGTTGTAACTCTTTAAAGCTTTTGACCTTAATAACTTCAAATTCATAAATAGGTCACTCATGACAAACTAGGCATAGATGAAAAACGACAAACTAGGAAAATGAGATAAACAACAGGGTCAAAGAAACTATAGAAGAAAAACAACCGTGAATGGAAAAGATGTAAGATTTACACACATATGTTTTGAATTTTGATAGTGGATTGATTAATGAAAAATTTTAACACAAACCAATGAAAGTAATTTTTCAATAGAATAAAAAAAGACCAAGATTAATTTTTGAAAACTAACTTGATGAAAAGACTAAGATCAATTTTTGCGAGCTTTTTGCATCGATAAGAAAAAGAAAAATTAGTAAAACTCTTTAACACGATTTGGATAAGAATAAAAACACATGAAGAAATCGTCTTTCATTTTGCAAAGGTGAAATTTCGTAAGAAAAAAAGAAACAAAATAGTGAAAAAAAAGAGTTGAGGACAAAATAAAGCAGCTGCAAAAAAGAAAAGAGAGAAGTAGATTTGTGCATGAGAGGTTTGTTGGAAGTATAATGAAAAGAGAAAGAGGGAATAGATCAATAAGAGGGAAAGTATAACAATAGGAGTAGATCAGTGGAAAAAGAAATAGAACTTCTTGTTGTTTCTTTGGCCAAGAAAACATGTTGTGAAAACATATAAAACATCATTTTTTGTGTTTTTTTTGTAATTATGTTGTGGCTTTTTTAATTTGAAAAATAAAAGCCAAAGCTATTTATTCCAAACAAGTTTGTTTCTTTTATATTTTTTCACAACCAAAACTAAAAAACCATAAAAATAAATAGAACCAAACACTCCTAAAGGGTTGTTTAGTCTTATTTATTTGTAGCTTTCTATTTTTATTTATATTTATTTCAAACAAAAATAAAATTATGTTGGTTGTTAATGTAAATGTAATTATATTCTTATTAATGATAATAATTAAATATTATATAAAACTTAAGATAAATTAATTTTATAAATTAGTTAAGTAAATAAACTTATTTTAATCTCTTATATAATATTTTATTAAAATAAATAATTTAATAAGGAAAAATTATTTAATATATATTTTAGTTTTGAAATTAATTTTGCTTCATATATATGTCTTTTAAGATGTTTTAAATTTAAAGGATATTTATTAAATAATTATTAAATTCCAAAATATTTTATTTTTCAAAAATAAAATGAAAATAAATTAACTAATTAAATTATATTTATCATAATTTTATTAGTAATTAACATTGAAAAATCAAATATTATATTTTTAGTTGATGACAAAACAGTTTACAACAAAAAATGAAAGAGAAAACAAAACTAGTTTACATAAATTATAAAAATTATAAATTTAAAACTCAAATAAACATTTTTTTTTACTGAATTTTACTTGTTTATGAAAATAAATTTTAGGGTTACCCCAAAATTATATTAGTGACAAAAGGTGGATGGATAAAACTAAACAAACATATGGCTAGATTGTTCTGTCTTTTTTTCTTCCCCCTCCGATAAGCCACAAATGAAGTTTTGAAAAGGAAAAACAAAGATAGATGACAATCTCTTTTGTGTATATCTTTTCCCTTCTATCAGCTTTTGATATTTGAAAAGAAAGATACAAAAAAAGGTGGCGTTCTCGATCCCAGCTGTTAGGCCAGTCTATCAATGCAAATATGTGATTCACATTACCACACCGATGTCACAGTGACTATGAGATACTTCAGCCCCACCAGTAACCTTGCCTAACTTTCTACGTAAGCTGACCCTTTTTCCTCTTATCAAAGATGAAACAATCCTGGACCCATTTCGTATCCTACTCTGTTCTTCTCATTAAGAAAGAGACCTATTTTTTTTTCTGTGAAATCTGTAACCAAAGTTCGAGAGAGTTTTCACATGACATGGATGAACTCCACCGTCTCTTGTTCCCTATTAATTCTAATACCTACTCTTCACCTGCTTCCAAAATGTTAACCATAAATGGTAGCTCCTGCAATAAACATGCATGAATTTGGCAGGAGTACATTATAACATTTACATGTGCCCGAATGTGCAATTCAGGCAAGGTAACGGAGTGTGTCATATCTCCAACGGAATCGACCAAGACTTCCTTGACAGTTGTGACAATGAGGGAAACATGGTACAGGAGACAGTTATAGGCACTAACGAGTGGTACAGGGTCGCTACAATTCATGTAAGTACTGGGAATGGATCTGTGATTCGACATCTGCCATGGGTTTATAATTAGACATACAGTATCACTTGAGGGTAATGTATGGACAATCTGAAAAGACAAATATTAAGGTTTTTATCATTATGACTTGTTTGATGGTTCAGCTTAGGATGTCCTACAACTTTTTCAACTTTATGAAGGAATCGATTACTCCTGCATTTCTCTCATTGTATCCAAATAAAAGATAAAAGACAAAAGCACCTAATAATGCAAAGTGGTCAATGTCAGAGTACTGTCTTTGATTAGTATGATTATCACGTAATTATCTGATTCAATGAACAATTTTTTTGTTAGTTTCCACCCCAATTCATGATTGGTCTATCATACCTTATAATACCAAAAACAACCTTCAACACCTCAATCTAATGCAAGAACCGGAAGCAGAACTCTCCTACTGTTTCATTAGCTTCATCTCTGCTGTTCAAAGCTATCCTTCCTAGCACCAGGAAGCTTCAAAATTGTCGTAACATCTTATAAAAGTTTACATGGTTGTGAAGGCAAGAGATAAAATGATCATAAAGTGAAAAATTAAGCTTAACTTGTGAAACTTAGACAAGAATCTGTGCTTAGATTAAGTGTTTTTTTTTTTTTTTGCATACCTTGATGTTGCGTAAGTAGTTTTCAGCAGGCCCTGATTGTTGAAACTTGAAGATCCTTTGCCCCCACTAGATTATGTCTTGACCTGAACAAAAGAATCAATTCAGTGTATTATTGATGCCACACATGACAGATTAACTGCATTCTGAGAAATGTGTTTAGAGGTTGCTGACAAATCAAGCTAATTTCGTTCTCCCGACATCTTGAAAGGGCCACTGTTCACTGCTCTGACTGGTGCTTTCAGTTGAGTCATCCTATCCAAAAATGTCTCTTTTGTGTTGGATCCCAGACAGAGATAGTGGGTGTTTGGTTGCTGATGAGCAAAAGTTAAGAGCTTCATTACAAGTGGCTACAGCTATTCTGTCATGTTCTTGATGAATTTTACTTGCTTTTTGTTCTGATTCATTTGCCTTTCTATCAATATCAAGGTTCTGAACTTGACTCTGGTAGCGTCAGGTTTGACTCGTGCGGCCTTGCACTATAGATTCCATACAATTAGAAATTCCTAGAACCTGATATTGGTGTTTAGCCTTTGCTCATTAGAAGCTAAACTAAATTTGCTTTTCCATGTCCGAAAACTAAAGTTTACTTGCAGGTCTCTGAAGGATTATCAACTCCGAGGTCAGCCAACTTTCTACTCCTCATAAATTTATATCAGCATGAGATTTTAAACGCAGTCCAATCAAGAGAAACACGGGAACCAGTCCCTTCAATGTCTGTGTACAAATTGCGGCTTGGCATACATATTTGATTTGGTATCTTGTTTTGTAATAATTTCCGAGCTTCTGCAATTATGTCCTATGTTATCAGATAAACTCTGAGCATGGATTAGTACGAATAACAGAAAAGAAGATTAGTGATAACTCCAAAAACTTAAGCAGGTTCTTTCAAGTCATGGCTCCAAAATTCAGAATACGAAAATGAACTTTGAGTTCTCTTGTGATGTATCAGGACTTTATTCGATGTTCAACTTAATGAGAAATTAACATTATGCCTTGCTAAGGTACATAACTCAGTGAAACTTCTCCTCGGTGAATTTGTCTGAATGATTAGAATGCAGTTGAGACATGAAATGAATAAATACTTACACTCCTTGACAAGTTCAGTTTTTTGAAGGTCTTCAAATCTGGAAAACGAACCAAAATCATTGACCAAACATTGGTGGCTGTGTTGTTAATTGATCTTACAGTTCATAACTCATCATCATACATACGCAGCAGGAAACAGTTATTCATGAGCACTCCAAACTTTTCATGCCACTATATAAGTAAACTTGTCTTCTTTTTTTTTTTTTTTCAATCTTATCATCATGATCCCTTTCGTTTGGTTGAAGGAATCGAATAACCCCAAAATTTATACTGCAAACTCATCAAACAACTTGGCACTAGAATATTTTAACCCCAACTGCCTAGTAAAGGGCATCATCAAATATTGATCGTCATCATCATCCATATCTATGGCTTGAACCTTTGTCTGCAAGATTGGCAAGTGATCTCCATGCATGTAGAATCTATCTGTCTTGTCGCTGTCTCCTTCAATCTCTCTGCTTTCTCCGCTTCCTCTCTAGCTCTTTGCCACATATTCCTCGCTCTCGCAAACTCAGACTGCGCCATTTCCATCTCTCTCCTTGTCAGCTCTCTCACTCTCTCTGCATAAGCTTTTTCTATGGCTGCCAATCGAATTTGCTCCGCTGCCTGCCATTTCAACGCCTCGACGGAGCTCGTATCCTGCTTCATATCACTTAACCCACATACGGGACCTGATAAAACGCAGTTAGATGGTGGCTGGATTGGCTTGAGACTGATAGATAACTGCAGGTCTACAGATGGTGTGCCTCCGTATTGTTCAGCCATCGTCGACCGACACCAGAAAGAAGAATCCGGTGGAAGAGACGACATACGTGAAGATGATGAAGAAGGGGAAGAAGACGTTAAGTGATACTGAGAAGGAAGTAACTGTAACTCCTTGTGATCTTCCTCTTCCATTAGAGAAAAAACTTGAAGGTTTTTAAAATCAAGACACTCGATGGAGCTAAGGTGGTGACAGCTACGTATATATAAAGCTCGAATAAGACCAAATTACAAGAAAACCCAACCTCGCCATGCAAAATGACATAACCACCTTAAACACATCGAAATAACTTCGACTCCCGTTTGCTCTAGTGTCGATTTAAAGGTAAATATGAGAAATAAGGTAAGGGTGTTTCAGTCAAACAATGGAGTGGTTGGAGAGAATCCCGTTGTAGAAAGAGCCAAAAGCAAGGAAAGAGATAACGGACTGTGTTATTGGGGTGTAAGTTGAGCTTTTCTGTGTTGTACCGAAGCGTCGGAGTCTCTTTTGCTCTCTCTTTTCACTTCTATGTGAACAGTTTTATGCTTTTGAGTATTTTAATATATATATATATATTTAAAAAATGGATAAGTGTTAAAAATACTACCAAATTAAAATTTTATGTTCCATTTTAAGTCGTATGAATCGATTTATTAAAATTTCCTTAGCAAACATATTATTGTTTAATATCATTCATATTTTAGCACTTAGGATTATTTTATATATTATGAAATTCAAACTTAATTAAAATCTCATTAACATTGTAATTTTAATAAAAAATATAATATTAATTATACCAAATCAAATTACCATAAAAAGAGAAATTAGCCTATGTTGGAGTCAGAAATTTAAGGTAGGAAGGTCCAAATATTATTTTTTAAAAATTTTAAGAGACCCAGTGCATCACTAACTCCTAAATAACCCCGTCCTTATATATATATATATATTAAAATTAATTTTTTTCTAAAAATCTTGAGAGGCTCAATGTATCACTGGCTCCATGTAGCTCCGTGGTTGAAATTAGCACTAATAGACTATTAATCTTTCTTTCTTTGAAAAAATTAATTAAGAGCCTTTAAGAGTTTTGGATTCTGTTTTTTATTTTCTCCTCTTGATTCATTGACTTAAATATTTGCATATAATTAGGCATATTCTAACTCTCTTTTATTTTGTAAGTTTATGCTTACAAAATAAATGTTGATATTATCAAATAACCCCACAATTTGAGTTTTTTCTTACATTACTATTTTTTTAGTGTTTAAAATTTGCACAAAAAGTTAAACTCGTAAGACAAAAAGTTTAAGATTTAAAAGGTTTAACGATATTAGGTCATTATAAAATCAACTAAAGATTAAATAAAAATTTAAAATTTTGAAATAATGATTGAAAAAGATTGTTTTTACCCGTCGTTTAATTGAAAAAGAGATTGTTAAATGAAAATTAATTGGTTTATAAAAATTTGTTAATTTACAAAAATAGATTTTTAACAACAAAAGTTATTATAATAGATTGAATAAAAAAATTGAAATGTGAATCAAAAGTTTGGTTGTTTTAAGATTTTTACGGTTAAATCGGTCAAATCAATTAGGTTTTTTAATTATTTATTATGTTATTCCATATGTTTGGTCCGTAAAAAGAATATAATCAAATTTTTTATAGTACAAATTTCATATTTTATAAATTTTGAAATTAGATAAATTTTTGGATTTTTGATACATATTTCGTATCAAATTACTTACTCGCAACCTCATTGTGAGACCAAATATTATTGGATGCATTTAATTTATTTTTTTCTTATAAATATAAAAGTGAGGGAGGGGGTGTAATAATTAGAATCACACGTGCCTCCAGTGTAAAAGTAAGGAGGTACGGTGGTTAAATTAGGGAAAAGCAATGGACTTTATATGTGGTCTTAGAATAGAAATTGAGATTCGTCAATGGAGTATGTATGTAACGTATTTAGCTTTATAAGTGGTAGGGCTGAGCAAGCCCACGCTCTGGGCAGGATTGGCACGTGGGATGCCCAGTCTACTGTGGCTGACCATCATTGTGCGTACTACTCACCCTCTTCTCTCTCTTCCCCCACGAATCCCTATTGCCATATCTCTCTCCGCATATCATGTCCCCTTACCCTCTTTCGTTTTTCTATTCATTGCCCACAATTCCCTTTTCAACAAAACGCCATGCTTGCCTCCCACCTTGCTTTGAGTTTCATATTCCCAAGTGTCTTAAAATGAACTTAAAGAGTTAAATCTATGTAATTAATGTTCTAAAAGGAGGTTAGTAGTTAAATAGGAATGAGTATAATGAGCGATATAGCTAAGGTGATGAGGATTCTGTCTACACAAAGGACTTTATGCATGTGCAGAGGTTGATTTCGTTTGGTTACAGTGGACAAGTTGCATGTACAAAAGTTTGTTGTGTGAGACAAGGAAAAGGGAAACCCATTTGTTTATATGGTAACTTTTAGTTATCCTTATTTTTTGTTCTTATCATTATATGGTTTAGTTTGCATGTGGTTGTTGATAAATTATTTTTACTATTTTTTAATCTTCTTAACAGTAAAGAGTAATGACGAACATTATAACAATCAGACAAGAAATTAATCCGATAAGTAAAGAGATTTAAAGTATAAAAAGTTTAATCAGTATTAGATTGTTATAAAATTGGTTAAATATTAGCTAAATTAAAAAATTATTTTTACATATTGCAATGTTTGAAGTTTAATTGAAAAAAGACTATTAAATAAAAATTAATTGCTAAAAACTATTTTTTAATCTTGTTAACAGTAAAGAGTAACGACGAACATTATAAAGATCAGACAAGAAATTAACCCGGTAAGTCAAGAGATTTAAAGTATAAAAGGTTCAGCTAGTATTAAACTGTTGTAAAATTGGTTAAATATTGGATAAAATTAAAAATACTGAAATATAATTAAAAATTATTTTTACACATTGCAAAGTTTGAAGTTTAATTGAAAAAAACTATTAAATAAGAATTAATTGATAAAAATATTTTTTAATCTTGTTAATAGTAAAAAGTAATGACGAATATTTTAAAGATCAGACAAGAAATTAAATTAGTAAGTCGAGAGATTTAAAAGTTAAAAGAATCAACTGGTATTAAACTATCATAAAATTGGTTAAAGATTGAATAAAATTAAAAAAATTGTTTTCTCTCATTGAAAAGTTTGAAGTTTCATTGAAAAAGAGACTATTAAATAAAAATTAATTGATAAATAAAAATAAGTTAATTTATGAAACTAACAAATTAATTAATAAATTAACCAATTTTATAATTTTTATCTTGTTAAAAGTAAAGAGCAAATCAATAAGTCGAGAGATTTAAAATTTAAAAGGATTAATCGATATTAGACTGTCATAAAATTAGTTAAATATTGGATAAAATTAAAATTTTGTTTTTATCTTATTAAAAAAGTTTTGATTAAATAAAAATTAATTAATTGTTGAAATGATTAAATCTTATAACGACGGACGTTTCTTTAGCTTGTAAGGAATGACAGCATGCGGCGAGCGGGATTTCATCTTTTTTCGTCCTTTCGGACCAGAACCTTAAACTGCCGCCTTAGACCAACTCGGGCATCTCCGCATATGCAGCAGTTGATTGTTCATATTACTAAGAATCAGATAAACACAAGTGTGCTCTAAGTTGTGCTAAACAGTTAGCATTAAGTTATTGTGAGAGTTCATATAACCCGACTAAACATAGAGTATGGATGATAACTTAAAGTTTAAAATTGACATATAACGTGGGTGAAAATACTTAAAAAATATTAGGTCACACCCTTTGAAGCATTTGTTTAGCAACCCAATTGGATGGTGTTGGGCATCGGTCACTAGAAGCAATGATTCACATATCATGGACTACAACTAAGCACCTTGGCAGTGTCCTTCTTTTGGGGTCCTCTTACCTTACAGGCAAACGCAATAGGCCAGAAGCTACCTTTCCTTCTTTAAAAGTAGCAAATTCGTGCACTAAAAGCGCCCCCTACTAAACTACTGCGGTACTACTACTATACTTATGACTTAGAGTTTAGATTTCTCACAAATTTTACTCTATCCTACTTTATCTTATAAAATTTTAATTATTTATTTTACGAACCTTACGTAAATTTTTCATAAATAAATAACTGAAATTTATTAAAAACATTACCATATTCTATGACTCGTCACGTAAACACCAATCTTCGTTAGATTAGACCATTGCTTTTCGTTGTGTTAATAATGATATCATAAAGTGGTTTGTACGGTCACTCAAGGGACTAGCCACCACCACCTCCGTCAGTTGCAATAATCTCATGGGACTGATCAGTGGAGAAGCCCACGGGTGGTCCTGGTCCCACCTGTACTTGGTTTCCTATGACCTGGAAGCCTATTATTTGATTAGGTCCAGTGCTTGACCCATTTGATGGGAAGTTTGGTCCAACTCTCTGTTCGCTCTTTCACTATCTTCCAACGCAGATTAGTTTTCCCGCCAACCGTGTTCCATGCACTCTCGAGACCGCGTCCTCCTCTCCACAACTTGAGTATTGGGTGCCGGTTTCCCGATATGAACTTGTTTTGGTTAGGATAAGTCGTATCATTCTTAGTAAGTGTGATTATTGAAAACTAAGTACTGGCATTCGTTTTTTGTTTGGCTTTTCTCCATCAACTAAACATTACGATTCGAATGGTACAAGCAATCTAAGGGAATATTAGGGTTATGTTCTTTTGCTTGCTCTCGATCACACTTGGATCGTGGTTATCTTCATGGTTGTTGTGAAGTTTTATGTATTTCATTCCTTTTCTGGTTTATTTGCTTAGGCAAAGGCTATAATGGGTTTCCAAGAAGTTTGTGCAGATGACCAGCTTTCCTGGGTAAAAGCTTGTGTTCCGTAATTGTATGCTTTCGTTGTCCTTATTCTGTGTTCTGCTGTCTGGTTATGTACTAACTTCATTTCCGTCTCTGGAAATAAAAGCATTTCCATGTCAGTATTTGCTGCTTACGTCCCTAATTGACCGCTGCAGTTATGTTTGTTAATATACAGGATTAAATGTCGTCTCCATTGAAAATATCGCATGTCTTATTTCGCAGTCAATTCCTACAGTAGCTAAGTTTAACTGTTTAGTCGTTAAGGTCTCCATAGTTTTGGTAAAGTTATGAGAAATTTGAGGGATTTTATGTTCACGATTTATTTATTTATATATATTTTAAAGATGTTCCCATGCAATGAGTGTGCGAACCTAATTATTGAGGTCTGATGATGAGCTTCACATTGGAGGAAACCTTTTCATCTATGCGATGTATCTATCCTTCTTGATCATGCGCCCATTTCCCATGTCTTCTCTTTTTCCAGGAAGATGAATAGAAACTTCTACGGTTCACTGGTCACTGCCGAGGAGAGGACGGAGGACCACTGCCTTGATAGCTTCTCTACAGGTTAGGAAGGACCACTGTAATGGAAAACACGTTGGTATTTTCTGTAGACGACTCATAATTCTGATTATTTGACTAGTCCTTATGATTGTGCACTTTGGCTAGTACATTGATTCCTGCCTGATTACTGACAACACGATAATGTCAGAGTTGCCTTTATATTACATGATTTGACGTCTAAGTGTACCTTTTGCTATTCCAATTAGGTGTGTGTGTGCCTTAAGTAGTTTACTTTGTGGTTGGTTCTGCCAGATTTTGGTTGAACTGTACGTTGCTGTTCGGATCTATTGGATGGCTGCCTTCTGTGGTGACTTTGATGCTGAGATCTCTGTAAAATAAAGAAGGCACGTCGGAGGTTGTGTCACGATTAGCCCCTCCGACGCTCAAGTTAGTCTTTTTGTTAAGGTGAGGCTGCTGAATATAGAGAAAACTAGGTTATGATTGCGTACCTTTGTCACGGTAGAACTATATCTTATATATGGAGCAACAGTTAGGTTTAAGTTTACGTCTTTACGTGTGCATGGGAGTCTCTCTCACGCAGACGTGCTAAAGGAAGCATGAATCGGATTTGGGCTTGACATCTTTAACGAATGGACCGATCGGCCCACGGATCGTAGTGACTGAGTCCAGGCTTAATACGACTGACCCGATCAGTGGGGAAAGCCCTTAAACGTTTCATACACCGTCTTACAAGCTGCTGTCAATGGCCGGGTAATGCTGCTGGTGGGGGCTTAATTCGAGATTATGCTGGCAGTTGGATTATTGGGTTTTCTTTCTTTATTGGTGTCATCTTTAATATGGCTGCTGAGTTATGGGTTATCTGATTTGGAATTGATTTGGCAATTTACCTTGAATGTGAATATTTAGATATCGAATCTGATTCTTTGAAAGTCCTAAGGGTTGTTGTTCACCGTCAAGCCTCGAATGATTTTCACCTTCATGCTCATATCATTCGCAATATTTAGTCTTTGCTTGACTATGGAATTAATTATAAATTTTTCCACTCATTTCATGAAGGAAATCAGTGTGCAGACTTTCTCGATCGCCTAAGTTCTGGTTTCTTAGTGGGTTTTCACATTTGGAACAAACCTCCTTCAGGTACTGGTTGTTTATTATAGGTAGAGATACTTATGGAGTTGCTTTTTGTCGAGACTAGTCCTCTTTAATCTTATCAGATGTAGCCAACAAAAAAAAAAAAAGTGCAGCGTCAAGTAATTTTTGTTAGTCCATCTAACACGTATACGGTAGAATAACAAATAATCTAGATGGAAAAGAAATCAAAATATCTCCCACTATTGTTTTTTTCTTGAAAAGTGTGTTTTCTTAAATTTTCTAAACTCCTAATTTTCAAATCAATGGTGAATATTTTCAAAAGAAAAAAGAAACTTAAAAACCTCAAAAATTTGCAAGAAAAATATATATCAATGTGTTCTCATTAAACACTTTATCAATTACCACAAAAATAAGATATTCATACCTATTAACTATGTAATGTTACACCAATTAATACCAAAATATGAAAATTCTTATATTTTCACCAATTAATACCAAAATATGAAAATTCTTATATTTTCTCACTTGGTCCGTACATTTAACTTGGAATCAAATCATAATCGATCTAAATATAATATATAAATCATGGTGATAGCTTTTCTAGTAGTTGAGTATTATCTTCTATGTATTACAATATACTATATTTTGTATCAACTCAAATGTGGTAATATTACTTAATCAATAAACCTTGTGTTTATTTTAAGTCCAAAATAATCAATTTTTTTAAAATTCGATAATGTGAACCATAATATGGGAAAATATTATAAGAGTTTCATGAAAATAACATTGTCCATACGTTGAAAAATATATAATGAAACTCAATCTCATTCTAACAACATGATCCTTAAACTTCATTACTGGCATGTCTTTTATTAAAAGATCAACTATTATCAATTCAGTATTAACGTGTTTAATTCCCACTTTCTTTTCCTTAACACGTTCCTTTATAGATAAAAACTTAACGTCGATGTATTTACTTCGACTACCATTCTTATTGTTTTTAGCTAGAAAATAGCAACTTAATTATCACAATATATTTTCAACGGTCTAGAAATGGAATTCACGAGTCTAAGCCCATATATGAAACTCCTTAGCCATACACCATATGATGTAGCCTCAAAACAAGAAACAAACTCAACCTTCTCGGTGGAAGTAGCCGTCAAACAATGCTTAACACTCCTCTAAGATATGATTCCATAGGCAAATATAAAGATATAACTTGATATTGATTTTTGTGAATCAACAAACCTAGCAAAATCTAAATCTAAGTACCTTATTACCTCCAAATTGTTAGTTCGTTTGTACATATTCAATCTTTAGTCTCTTGAAAGTACCCTAATACTTTCTTTGCATCTCTTCGGTGATCTAATCCTGGGTCACTTTGATATTTTTCTAATGTTCTAACAACAAATGCAAAGTCAGAACTTTTATGAACCTGAGTATACATCAGGCTTCCGATTGTAAAAGCGTATGGATGTTTTTTATTTGTCGCCTTTCAAAATGATTTTTTAGGCAATAGTCCAAATTGAACCTATCATCTTTCATAATAGGAGCTACATTTGGTAAATAATCTTTCATCTGAAATCTCTCTAAAACTTTATTGATATAGATTTCTTGTGACAAACCAAAAATATCCCAGAATCTGTCTTAATTGATCTCAATGCTAGTGACATAAGACGTATCACCCATATCTTTCATTTCAAAATTGTTAGAGAGAATTATTTTAGGCCATGTAACAAACCCTTATCATTAGTTGCAAGTAATATTTAATCCACATATAATACAAGAAAACAAATTTTACTGCACTAACCGTGTGGTATATACATTGATCCATAATAGTTTCTTCAAAAATAAAAGATGAGATAATATCATGGAATTTCAAATACCACTGGCGAGATGCTTGTTTTAATCCGTATATAGATCTTTTAAACTTACAAACCAAATGCTCACCATTATTAGAGGATAATCTTTCTAGTTGTTTCATGTAAATCTCTTCCTTTAGGTCACCATTTAAGAAAGTTATTTTTACATCCATTTGATGCAATTCTATGTCAAAATGAGCAACCAACGGCAAAATTATACGAAGTGAATCTTTTCTACACAAGAAGAAAGTGTATCTGTGTAATCAATTCTTTCTTTTTGAGTGAATCCTTTAGTAACGAGTCTTGTCTTATATCTTTTAATATTTCTTAATGAGTCTTTCTTTGTTTTAAATACCCATTTGTAGCCTATGGGTTTTTCTCCTTTAAACAATTCAACAAGATCCCAAAATTTGTTATTCTTCATAGAATTGATTTCTTCCTTCTTGACATTGTACCATAAATTTCATTCTTTGCAATTCACAACTTATGAAAAGGTTTT
>JANZLX010000006.1:31830142-31846893 GCA_025531955.1 Erythroxylum orinocense | reverse complement strand
AGTTTTAATGTCATAGTACTAGTGAGGAAACACTAAAAACCACAATTCTACCGTGCAATTTTCCATCTTTAGAAATTTCTTAATGAAGTTTACTTCTGACCATATTAATCTTCTCCTCCTCATATACTTGTGGTAAGTAATAGTTTATAGTTTATATGAAATTCACATTCAGTTACCTATTCTCTTAAACCAAAAATTCCCAGAAATCTAGTTACTGAACATTTTTTTCACTAAATATGGACCATATATGATTAACTAATTACCTGTCATGTCGACCAACTAAACAAGATAACATAATATTGTGAGGTAGCCACATATAATAAATGTTACAAAGAAGAATTATAAAAGCTATTTTTGTACTTAAATGATAAAGTGAATCCTCTTATAGACAATGCAAATGGAGATGACTCATATGTAAGAACACAAAGAACGTAGACAATGCAAAGTATACATAATTAAAGTACTTCGAGATTAGAAGATATGGAGTAAAAATGGTTATGTTAATTATAATTTACTTGTTTGTAGGATTTTTAATTTTTCCAATTTGAGATTTGTTAATTGTTGCTTTTTTTTTCTTTTTGGAATATTTATCATTTTGTAATTAGTCAAACTTTCCTTTTGTAGTTGTTTGTAAATTTTGAATTTTATTGAAAAGGCAAGAAAATAAATATGTTGGGGTAAGATTAAAAGAAAAAAGGAAATGGGTATTGATGAACTAAGCACGCTAGTTCTAAAAGGGATTTTCGAAGATAAAGGACATAGAAAAGATGCTAAATCTATTGATTTTCTTCTCATTCCATTATTATTATTATTATGAATCCTTGTAATTTTAGAATCATTTTCATTAAATTAGTTTGTCCCAGAGGAATAGTTAGGCTTATTATCTAAGCTTGGTACAGTTGTTTGTCCCTTTAAATGATTTGAACTTTGGTAAAATATCTGAGTTTAGAGTATGGACAAGATTTTACGATCAAAGGAGCACGATCACTCTGGTTGTAGTATAACTATGTTCTCTCACAAATCGGTTTCCTCTCTATCTATGCCAACTTTTTAACTTTCATGTGCTAACTTATGTCACCTCAATTTGTGCGTCCATATCGTTATGATTCTCATAGAAAAAATGGATATCCACTTTGTGTCTACATGGATCTTGAGGCTGATAGGAAAAGATCTGGTTTGGAGGATATATTCATTAGCTATCATGCTGAAGATGATGTACAGTCAACTTATGTTGGTGCACTTTCCATAATGGTCGAAACTATCATGTGTCTCCTTGGAAGAACAATGTAAGTGTTAACTGATATCTCATTCTTTTCTTTACATCATTATTAGTTCCTTTTGTTTTCTAATTAATAATTTCATGTTCAAATATTTGAACTTATGATGAATTTTGTTTCCTTATGCTATGGACACTCTTGTTTATTAGTCCTCTTCACGATGCCTTACTAAAAGAAATTGGCTTGTCAAGAGTCTTCTGAGCTTGCTGCCTCACCATTCATTTGGCAAATGCTTAAACAATGTGTGTGGACTAGACATAACCCTTTATCTCTATCAAGCATATGCGAATGATGCCAGTGTAAAGTCGTGTTAGGATCATCTACATTGTGTCATATCTCACTACAAGTTTGTTCTTACTATAGAAAACACTATGACCGAGAGCTATGTGACTGAAAAGCTATTCTATGCTTTAGACTCTAATGCAGTTCCAATTTATTTTGGCGCACCAAATGTGTGGGATTTTAATGTTATCCCTCCTTATTCCATAAAATCTTAAGCGAAAGGTTGCCTCCCACTAATTATTAGCATTATTAACCAAGAATAAAACAATTATCTTGACTTCCTGATCCTTTAGGCAATTAACAGACTAATATAGCGTCTCTATATGTTCAATCAATCTATATGCTACAATCAAATTTAAGGACCCATTAAAGGTCAGGGACTGGAAATGCTTAAACCAGTCAACCAATTTTATCAATTTCTTCCTAACTTGGATATGATTATATCATTACTGAGTCTTAAACAACTTCTATTTATTTTAAAACTAGGCTTGTCCTCCTTTTCGATTTTCTATATAGTTTTATGGATGATAAATTAAGGGCAATTCAGTATTTTTTACCTACATTTGTCATTTTAACTGTAGTATCATTGTTTGCTAGAAAATAGGGAACTTGAGAAGTAGGGTAATAACTTCCCCAAATATGTTTCATATGGCATTTGAAAGGTTGTTACTATTTTTAAGTTTGTAAAGTATTTCAAAACTACAATTGTTTGTAAATTCTTATGAGATTTGGGAATATATAAAATGAGATAAGAAAAAAAAAGTAAACACCAAATTCCTTCATAATTGTTTATGCACATAACTTTTTCTTCGTAACTTTTCCTTAACAACATGAAAAGCTTACAACTGAATATTAAAGTGGCAGGTGATTGAATAAAAGACAATAGAGTCCCAATAAACATAATAACTACATTTTCTCTTCTAATTATTACAAGGTTTCCATTTTTTTTGGTACTTACATCCGACGTCCAAGCTATGAAATTACATGGAACCTATAAAATAAAGATATATACACAAATATTAAGTCTTATAACAAATTTGCATTGTGCATATATATTTTTACACGTACTTCTTGTGAACAATAATACATCTTCCAAACAAGCTCTCACCCCAACACACCAAACTTGTTTGACGTATTTTCTAACAAAAACAAACTTTCATGTCTTTTACAATTATCAAGTACCTATAAGAGACCTTCAATTTGAATATTGATTAACATGAATTTATACGATTGGCATTACAAAAAACAATGATTGAAATACTTACTTTTGTATTAACGCATTCATAAAAATGTTGACTAATGTTAGGCTTAGTATTTGAAATCTGTAACTTCATCTTCTCTTTTCAATTGGGGCAATCAATATTCAAATTTTGAATTATGTATAAAATTAGCAATATTAATTGTAATTGAATCCAATTAAATTATCACACATATCAAATAAGGCTAAAAGTCAAAATTGGGGATTAACCTTTTTGAGTTTGATCAGTTTGGGACTTAAACTTGTAACATGTTCAATAAAGGGCTAAAATTTCACGAGTCTGCTCAATTTAAGGTTTTTTTTGACAGAAATTAGGAAGTGTCATACATGTCATTATAGACAATTCAGTTTGTCTTTAAATGCCACGTTAAAAACACATGTGGATTTTCAGAAAACAAAAATTAAATATAAAATCATTTAAATTTTTAGCAAAAACCCTAAATTAACATATAATCCCTAAATTTTCACCCTATTTCCAATCCCTTCAAGCAACATCACCTTTTCTCTGCATTTCCCTCCCGCTGCTGATCTCTCGTGAACTGTCCTTATGATTCTTTGGGTAGAGAGATTTGTTCAAAGTCTTAGGTATGTAAGGGATAAAGGAGCTATAACATACATTTCTTTCCTCAAATCTTGAGTGTTCTAACATGGACTTTCCCATTATTCTTTCTGCTTCTCTTGGTGGCAAATCTAAGAACTGATGTTAATGGTTAGATGCATGTGTGTCTATTATTCCAAAGAGATTGTCTGTAACTGTATCTGGGCATGAAGACAGAAGATAATAACTATACCCAAAATATTTGTTTCTTTTCACCCACCAAACTAAATCATCTTACAATTACTCTCATTCCAAAAACAAACTCAATCATCGTATTACAATTATAAATGGGAGTTTTGTAGTAGAATCAATAATACTCTAGAATTTATCTGATGATGCAAAGCACACTAAACTTTGCTATTGCAAAGTTTATTGAATGTATTGAGAAGAAAACCAATATAAACATAATCGAAATAAGAAAAAAAAACCTGTTCTTTTCTAGTACAATCTTGCACGACTTTGCCATACGTTGAAAACGCTTTTGCTATTGACTTGTATGTGCTAGAAAAAGATATACCTGTAGGCAAAACTCCTTAAAATTTGTTTAAGTAATTGGCAAAAGAGTTATACAAATTTCAACAACAATAGAACGAAGCACTATAACACAAACACAAAATCGATTTTTGATTATACATTGAGGACATTGAAATAAAAAACTTATCCAAATTATAAACACATTAACTAATCAATTGATATTATTTCATTTAAAGCCCCCAAAACTGACCTAAAAAGGGTTTGTTGATAAAGGCGGTGAGTCCATAGCAAAGGCGATGATGGAAGGGACAGATAAATCTAAAAAGCCTTTTTTTTCTCTTTTTCTTTTCAAGTAAATAAAAGAAAATGACTGAGTAAATGTTTGAGAGCTAATTAGATGGATATGCAAATATTATACAAGTTTAGTATGAAAAATTTAAATGATTTCTTTTTTTTCTAAAATCTATTTGTGTTTTTTTTACGTGGCTTTTAAACTTCACCTGGCCTCTCTAAATATGTTTTTTATATATAGAAACGGCGCGTGTATGACACTTTCTAATTTTAATCCAAAAAAGTTTTAAACTGAGCAGACTCGTAAAATTTTAGACCTTCGTTGAGCAAGTTACAAGTTTAAGTCATAAACTGATCAAACTCAAAAGCGTTAGGCCCCAATTTAGGCTTTTAGCCTAACAAATAATATATATTACAGTTATTTTATTGTTGAACATAATGCTTTTTCTTCATAAAATTGACAATATATCCTTCCAGCTTCTACTACACTATCAAAAGAATAATAAATAGCGCCCTTGAATCCATTAACAACATCTTGACACTCTTCCCATGTCAAATATATACCAGGTGTATACCCAACGAAAGATACATAAACTTATTTCTACCCATATTTTTTTATCCTGTTATAATATCATCATACAAATATTTAATTATTACCTTAAATGCAGCACTATTGTGATTTCTTTTCATAAATTCACCCAAAAAAGAGTTAAATCATCAAAATAGAAGACCATGAAATATAGACCTTATAGTAGAACATGAGACGTAATCAAAACAAAAATAACTACATCATTTAAACCTTCTAGCAGAACATCAAACATTATCAGAGGATAAAAGAAGACAATGAAATCTTAAGCAAGAAATAAAAAACTAACTTTCATGTGGCTAATTGTGAAGGGCCGAGGGCATCAAGAAGGGCAAAATGAACTTCCAACAATGCGATGTGAGAAGGGCTGAGGGTGGGGCAAAATGAGCTTTCGGCAATGGGAGAAGTGTTGAGGATGACGACGTTACAGTGTGAAAGTGAAGAGGTTGAGAGCGTCGACCAAAACAAACAAATTTAGGTTTTAGAGTGAGAATGAGTGAGAGCAAACTTAGGGATTAGGAAGACAATAGGTCAGACTGGGCCCGTGCCTGTCGACCCGTGGCATTGGATGGCTAGCCTGTTTTTATCATTTTTTAAAAAAATTTAAAAATGATGTTGTTTTTGACAAAATGACGTTATTTTGTCTCTTTTGATAGGGCTGCAATCTGAGCCAAATCGAGCCGAATTACCATCCTTGTTAGGGTCGAATTACCATCCCTATTAGGGATTTAGGTTACATAGTGAGAGTGAGTGAGAGCAAACTTAGGGATTTAGGTTATAGAGTGAGAACAACGGGGTGAGAGTGAGAGTGATTTCGTGCGTCTGGGAGGAGGGAGAATCGACAAATGTGATTTTCTTTTGTTGAAATGACGTCATCTCATTTTTATCATGAAATGATGTTATTTTAATAATCAAACTCACTTACGTTAATTACGCTGGCGTGTCTAATTAATGAGGGTCTTCTGACACGTGACAATATCACGTCAATAAAGCTAATAGTGAGACTAATGTCGGGCTAGAATTGGAAAAAAATTGAAATTTTGGGTATTTTATTGCTATTTTTTAAATTCCAGGCTATAATTGAAAATTTGACCAAAGTTAGAGTTTTTTTTAATAATTAACCCTATAAAAACATAAAAAGAAAGTTGTTTATAATTGATGACCCTCTTTTAACTCTTACAAAATACAAAGTGTCTTCAGGAATCGAAAGATGGTGAGTTCTCTATTCATTTATGAAATATAACTAATATGACAATGTCATTTATTTTTTTGTAAATATATAATTATAACTATGATAATATTATTTTTATTGTCAAAATTAAGAATTATTATAACTAAAAATTATTTTTTTAATGGTGTCTATATTATTTTAATTCAATTGTAGTTATTATTATTTATTAATAAACATATTTTTGTTTATATGATTTAGATTCTTATATTTGGTATCCATTTGATTATATTAATAATAAAATTATAATTTTACTTTAAAAAATTGAACGTTTAGGCATTTTATTATTATTTTAAATTTCGGGTTATAATTGAAAATTTGACGAAAGTTTAGGTTTTTTTTAAATTAACCCTATAAAAACATAAAAAGAAAGTTGCTTATAATTGATGACCCCCTTTCAACTATTGCAAAGTGTCTTCAGGAATCAAAACGCGCTGAGTTGTCTATTCATTTATGAAATATAATTAATATGACAATGTCATTTTTTATAAATTTATAATTATAACTATGATAATATTATTTTTATTGTCAAAATTAAGAATCATTACAATAAAAAATTATTTTTTAATGGTGTCTATATTACTTTTAATTCAATTGAACTTATTATTATTTATTAATAAACATATTTTTATATGATTTAGATTCTTATATTTAGTATCCATTTGATTATATTAATAATAAAATTATAATTTTACTTTAAAAAATTGAAAGTTTAGGCATTTTATTGTTATTTTTAAATTTCAGGCTATAATTGAAAAATTGAATAAATTTGAGCTTTTTTAAAGTAATTAACCCTATAAAAACATAAAGAGAAAGCTGCTTATAATTGGCGACCCTCTTCCGACTCTTGCAAAGTGACTTCAGGAATCGAAACGCGGTGAGTTCTCTATTCATTTATGAAATAATTAATATGACAATGTCATTTTTTGTAAATTTATAATTATAACTATGATAATATTATTTTTATTGTAAAAATTAAGAATTATTACAATAAAAAATTATTTTTTAATGGTGTCTATATTACTTTTAATTCAATTGTAGTTATTATTATTTATTAATAAACATATTTTTATTTATATGATTTAGACTCTTATATTTATTATCCATTTGATTATATTAATAATAAAATTATAAATTTACTTTAAAAATTTTCTTTAAGTAACGATAATAATGCAGCAAGTACATTGTATATTTAAACAAAAACTGATTAATGACTTTGATATTCTTGTAGAGAAATTAAAAATGTTTCATTTAATTTATACAATTATGAAACTTTTCTGACATCCTATATTAAATATTACATCAATTTTATTGAACGATCCAAAATCAACCATGAATTTATATACAAGATAATGAGAAAATATACTCTTTTTTTTCATCTTTATCTGAGTAAGCTAATAAAAGCCTACAGTGAACTTGTTGACTCCCGAACGTGTTAAACTCTTAGTTTGATTCAACTCATTGATAAAGTACTATTTTCTTGACCAAATATCAACTTATTTAATTAGAATATAATAAATCATTTTATTATTTTTATACTGAATCAAGTTTTAATTTTTTAAAAAAATTATAATTAATAAAATTTTTTTTAAAAATTATAATTAATAAATAATAACAACAATATGCAATACGAGTCTCGGAATTAATAAATAACAAATAGGAATAATAACAAACTTGATTGGCTGATTCCAGCCTTCTCCGTCGAACCTATACTGCTGGAAATTTGTAACGGTTTTGTGTTCTGTTCGAGTAATTCTCTAACTGCTCACTTTGACCAATTGGGTTCCAAAGGAATTGAGAAAATCCTGTGTTTTCCAACAATAAGGTACAACATCCGTTGCATACAATTTTCCCCCAAAAAAAGGGGGAACCCCATATGCTGTACGCAAGAGTACCAAGGCATCAATGCCCTAAAAACAACTCGAGCCCAACCTTTGGCTACTATCGGTAAGGGCAGTTTTCAAAAGATGGCGATCATGTGATTTCACAAAAATGTCATTAGTATCAGTATTTCTCATACAGGTCTTTATTCAGCATTAAGCGCTTCAAGTTGCTTACGAAGTTCTTCAAGGTCATCAATGGTTGTTGTAGTTGGTACAGCTGCTGGTGGGGTATTTTGAAACTCGTCTGCAGTTGGTAGCTCCCTTTTAAGACCTTCGGGAAGAGCATCTGACCAACAATGGACAGATATCAGGAAACTAAACCATGAGCTAGAACACCATACAGACACCAGGAAGACGTTAGACTACAAAAATGGATGCTATTTATAAGAGAAAAATGGCATGCCATCCAAGTCCCCTATAGTATCATGCTGTGAAGAGACTATGCCAATTACTGGACAAACTCCAGCAGAAGAACTAAGAAATACCTGATGTACCGCCATCAATCCGTTCTGGGTCACTGTCATCAACAACACTGTACAAAAAATTAAAACAAAAGGGGAAATAAGAAACAAGGAAAAACATCTGATCAGTGTGACACAAAAATAAGGGGATCAGACTATTATGTTCTGTTTGCATGCTATAAACAAGTGTACATATCATTTACCACCGTTAACTCCCCCAATAATACCTAATGTTCCATTCATTATCAGCGTGAAGTGGGCCTTCTGGAGCTACTGATGCTGCTGCTTCCAACTTGGCCTTAGCTGCAGCATCCCTAACCGGCTTTGTAAGCATATACTCTTTCTGCACAATGATAACGCCTCTTAGCACCAGCTGCAAAACCACATATACCTAGAACATGAATTTGCAGATACCTGACGCTCCAAACAAGCTGCATTTGAACACTGAGGATTGGGCTTCATTTCCATGGTTGGGAAGTAATCTTTAAGAGAATTGTACCCCTGCAACCAGGCAACAAACCAAAAACCTGTGAAAATCAACTGGCAGAGTCCACAAACACGTAGTATTTAGTATTTACTACTCTAATCTCACAACATAACTGGGCAACAAGGAAGACATTAGCGTAATTCATAAATGTATAGATCAAGGAAGAGTCTGCAAATTTTGGCACACAAAAGTCATCAGAGAGCCTTAGAGAGGGGGAAAACAGAATTTACCAGGTAAGGTGATACATTCCCAAACTGTAATAGAAGCTTAAGGGTATTCTGAACTAAAAGCCCTGCAACCACTCCCTGAACGCAATGCCACTTACTGTTAGAAAACTAAAATCTAAAATTTAATTAGGATCAATGCACAACTAAAATCTAAAATATTACACCAAATTGAACTTTGTGAAGACACTACCATGGTGGTTGGTAAAGAAGCCGCACAAACCCCTTCACGCTTGAGTGTTCTCTCATCTACTCCAGATGCTACAACCTGAGAAAAGTAAAAGCTGCTTTTTATGTCAATTATCACACAACTAAAGCTTCTCTATTTCATAGAATATAAGCCTTTGGACTAGAAAACTCTGAAACATTTAGTTTACATCCCTCCAGATCTCCAGCTCCATATTATCTAAACTGTGAATTTTTCATTTGGACCCTTTAACTACTTGACGTTTACTTTTTAGTCAATTTGTCTAATTTTTGTCTACAATGAAAGGCCAGAAATTACACATATATTCATTCCTTCTGGAGTTTGAACAGCTTCACAAAGTTAATTAATTCTACCCAAAATCTCATTCCAATTCCAGATGAGAAGCATACCAAAGGAGGAGCACATGCAAAACAGGCAGTTTCTCCTGGAACCAATAGTTGAATGTGACCTGAGACAGCATCCTCAGATACCCCTGCCAACAACTTTCTTTTAAATTTATTTCAAATACACCAATGAGGTGGACTCATTACAGAAAAATATACAAGATAGGCAAATATCAGACAACAGACTACAAGTAAAAGCTATTAGTTGACTTAAAGTGTGCCATTTTTTAATTATCATGCCAGAAAATCTGACAAAGTTCATGATACAGGATATTATGATACGCAAACATTACAGAATAAACTGGAATATAATATAATCTGTCCAATTTATTTTTATCAAGCAAATTGGACCCACAAAGAATAGGAAAAAGAAAAAAAAGAGAACATATTATAGCAGTTGAGAAAAGTGTTGGTTACCAGATTCCATCCATATTTGATTCAACTCATTGCAAGCCTGGAAAACAATAGTAGAGTGAGCCAGGAAACATAAAATATATAATTTCTGCAAACTGGCAAAGAAATCAGACCAATATTAAAACTTCACTAACCAGAAAGATACAATAGAAGAAGATGAATAAGTAAAATGTTCACGAGCCAACATATAAAATAAAATCCCAAGAAATCTCAGGGTCACGCTCTGTATTACCTGGTTAACAGCCATCCTGGCTTCATAATTATCTACACAACTCAAAACAAGATCAACTCCGCTGCCTTCTTTGCTTGGGCGAAATGTCTTATTTTTTAAATTTGACATGAAGGTATCAAAACCTTGCACTGTTGTTATGTTAAGTGTATAGCTCTGAGCAATAAAAAATACATCAGAATGAAGTAGAATATATAATCAAATAGGAAAATTTCTCCAACTCTTGCAAATTAGTTATAGACATAAACATAGTGGCCAAAATACTGATATAACCATAAGTTACTGCAGTACCACCAATTATATGCAAACAATCTTACTGAATGGCAAGGTTCTCACAACAACAGATAAGGAAAGAGAAAACCATAAGCAATACCAACTCCCTTCTCCCTCTGCTCTTAATCAACCCCTCCTGCAAAATATATATATATAAATACTGAAATCAAACGGTAACTTGCCTCAAGAGCAACATCTGGATTTATGTCTGAAAGGGTCTGAACAGCAGCATCTGTCTTTGTCATGCCAACCTATCAAGTGAAAGTCTATTAGTGAACATGGAAGATCTTAAGATTCATATTCACAATCAAAATCCAATATTTTGCCTAAAATTTTGCAGCTCCAATCTGCACTACTAAGAAGAGAAGCAATGTGTATAAAAAATAAGCTCCTGTTTAACTTTTTGATCCTTGTTATGTCCAACAATGATTATTGACAAAAGAAAAAAAAAAATCAACTCTAGAGACCTGCTCCGGGCGGAAAAAAAGCCTATTCATGTTAGCTAACTCCACTTTGTCATAATCGTACAACAAAAGACGACCTATGCCACACCTTGTTAGCATTTCAGCCGCAACACTGCCAACGCCCCCAATCCCCTGAAGTAACAAGAAAATGATCAGTTTTCATTAATCAAATTTCTCCCCAGTAGTTATTGGGAAATAGTCCCACAGAGTAGAGAGATAAATGCACGTCAAAGGTCCATGCAAGACAGCTATTTGGTGATAATCTCTGTCGTACTCCCAAAAAACGTATTATCAACCAAAAAAAATTGCTTTGAATAAAAATATGTTATAGCCTATCATATGTGCTTTCAAGAATATAGCTTTATCAAAAACCCAGTAGTTTGATTTGTAGTCTTAGATTAAAATTTGGTCGCATCTCAGAGATGACAAAGTCACCTTATGCAGTTATAACCTGACATGGCTTGTCACAAAGATATCTAATTTCTTTTAGAAAGAAAATCTCAAATTTCACAATTTTAAGTACCAATTGAACATGTGAATACATGTTAGCAAGTGGACACTCATGCATCATGACACATAGAACTACCCGACAAGTTTAATTTTGAAACACTAAACGAAATTAATAAGGAGGAGATAAATACAGACAACAATGGCAACTGAAAATTCCCGTATTCTCTCATAGTTCTCAACAATTCCCATTCTCTGAAGCGCCATTAGCCTACTATAAGGATTGGTATCGACCACCTCAGCACTCATATCCTGTGAAACGTAAGTCAATTCCGGCACAATCTTGACCATAATAACCAGTTTAAGACTGACAAAACACTGTGACATGGAGTGGATGAAGATAGAAACAAGACCTTCACTTTAGAACGCCGAGCAGGTCCCTCGTTAGCCAGATTTGTGACATAATCCACTCGCAATCGCATCTAGAGCAGAATACAAAAACAAGTACCGATTAGAAAAGGAGAACTCATCCAAAATTTCCTTCGACAAACTAAATTTCACTTCTTTAAAGAAAATTGTCCCATTTCAACATCCTGAAGCACTGCGAACACGACCTACTGCAATTGCTAATATCACAAACTTAAAATTCACTCTATAGCAACCACACTCTCCTCATAACTCACGCAACAATAACAAAGAGGGGAAAAAAGGGAAAAATAAGCTTCTGTTTCAAATCCGAACCAATGCATGCCGATCAAAATCAATGAAAAGGAGAACAATATCCTAGATTCTTAATCAGAGTTGAATAAAAAAGGAATCAGGCCCATTTAATTGAAAGAGAAAACCTTATCGATGGAAGCATGAAGTGAGGAATCAGGAAGCGATCGCTTGAGAGTTTCGAGATCTTTGAGCAACTCTAGCAATTCCACCTCCATCTTTGCTTCTCTCTTCTTGAGATGCCAAAAATCTGGAGCAAGTACACAATCAGAAAACACTAAATCGCTATATCACTGCCGATTTTCTCTTCTAATTACTCGAGTCTTCACTTCAGTTCAGTACTTCACGCACGTTACGCTTCATTTTCATTTCCTTTCTCTTTCCATGTTCGTTGATTCTTACAAAGGTTTAGTTAAACTGGGCCTGGAATGGGCTTCATAGAGACTGCATATCATTTCACGTTTGAATTCATATCTAACCTCAGCCCAATCCACAGGTCGTCATTTTAGTATGAGTGCGATTTTTTTTCTAATCCACGTTTAATCTCCATTTTTTTATGCACTTGAGTTCAATTTTAATATAAAAAATTTGTATATTATAACTGTTAAACATATGATATTTTACATTTTTTTAGAAAAGTTTCTTGTGATAAAAAAATATGTCTTAAAATTGAAAATTTAAGGGTTTGATTTAAAATATAAATTAAATTCATATTCAAATGAGTCTAAAGCTAAAGTAAAGAAAATGTAAGTATCGCAAATGTATTTTTTTTAGTTTTTTAAAATTCACCGTTGCATCTAAAAGGGGAAAATAACAACAACAACAACATCTACTATGAATCCTACTGCTTCACAAGTTCTCGAGAAGTTTAATAATGCGCAACCTTATCTCTAACTAATATAGAGGTTATTTCTACATGACCCACATGAAAAGAGAAAATGGGAAAAATAAAACCATATAAATTTTAATATGAGAAATAATATAATTTCTAATATGTGCAAATTATTTGAAATCACCTTTAGTTAGAAAATTCGCCTCTTAAAGTCAAATAATTATTTTCTAGGGTCACATATCTAAATTGAGAATTTTTCTAATATATTTTCACTTTATTTTTATTTTATAAAATGCAGCTAGTGGAGGAGCTTTGATAAATAAAACATCATAAGTGACCAAACTATTGATTTCAAATATGGTCAAAAATTCTCAACATTTTGGAACAATGATAGATAGAGTTGTTAAGTGTATGAATGAGAGGTATGTAATATTAACCTAGAAGTTAAAATTTTATATTTAACTGCTCTAGCTCATTATATGGATGTAGGTTATGCAATCGACATGAGTGTGTGAAATATACTCATTCCCTAGGCATCCTATAGATATGTACCCTACATTGCAACAAGAATCCTAAGAAGTTAATGCAATAGGGGGGATTTCTTGGTCAACTTTAACAGAAATATGACCCTTATTCTAATCATAACTTTAGATATGAAAATTAAAGAGAGAAATAAGGATACCAAGTTCACAATTTTAATATATAACCTTAACCACCTACACATGCTCATTCTCAATCTTTAAATTCATGTATGTCTTTAGGTGAAATTGTTAAGGCACTTTCTACTAATACTCAATAATTTCAACAGGAAATAGGAGCAAGTTTTCTGAACTTAGGAAATTATATCACTCAATTAGTCACCTCTGTTAGTAAATTAAAAGCATAACTATCAAGAAATTACCTTTATAAAAGGTGGTGAATCTAAGGAGAATGTGACTGCAATGATATTAAGAAGTGGGGAGGAAATTCAATACGAATCTTTCTTACTAATGGAGGTAAAAAGCACGAAGAAGGAGAGAAGAAAGATGAAGTCTGAGATAAAGATCCAAATAAGGTACAATCTAATTTTTCTTTACCCATATCATCTAATATACATGTACCTCCTTTCCTTTGCTGGTTGGCTAAATAAAAGGAAGAGGCATATGAGAAAGAGATCTTTTATACCTTAAAAAAAGTGGAAATCAATATATAATTTTTATACCTTCAAAAAAGTGAAAATCAATAAATCATTTCTAGAAGTCATCACACAAATTCTAAAACATGAAAAGTTCTTGAAAGAACTCTACATAAATAAAAGCAAGCTAAAGGATAAAGATAGAATAATTTTGGATAAGAATGTATCAACTATTATAAATAGAAAATTACCAAAAAATTGAAAAATCCAATTATGTTTACCCTTCCTCATATCATTAATGATAAGAAATAGCATGTCATGATAGATTTAGGTGAATATATCAATGTCATGCTAAACTCGATTTACTAAGGTTTAAATCTGAATTCTTTGCAAGAAACTATTGTGATTATTTAGTTAACTAATCATTCTTCCATGTGTTCTATTAATGTTATAGAGAATATTTGAGTTTAGGTTAATAGTTGGGATTTCCAATAAACTTTTACATCTTAAAAATGGATGGAGATATCACAAAACATTCAGCTTCAATTTTGTTACGAAGATTGTTCATGAAGTCGACTAAAACAAAATTTGATGAGGATAATGGTACTATTTCCTTTGAGTTTGATGGAGAAATAATACAATTTAATATTTTCAAAACAATGAAATACTTTAATGATTTTCACTTCGTTTATCAGTTTGGATATTACAGATTCAATTCTGAAGGATACTTTTAGCAAAGAAAGTGTTGATGATGAGTCATAGTTTAATGCTAAATTTGAAGTGAATGAGCAAGTTGATGAAACATGTGAAGTTGTAGAGTCGTTATTAATGTTGTTAATAGATTCAAAAACTTTAAATAATGAAATTACTATAACTCACAAGAAAATGTTGTCTTCTATTTTGCAGGCCCTAAAGATAGATTTAAAGGGCCTACCTAATCATTTAAAGTATGCCCATTTGGGTGAAAGAGAGTTGCTACCTACAATCTCTCAAAAAGGTTAAATAAAAGACAAGAAGAAAGATGCAAAAAGACATGTATGCTATCTCGTAAAAATGAAATGCCTCAAACTCCAATTCTTATATTTGAGGTATTTGATGAATGAAGCATTGATTTTATAGGTCATTTTCCTTTATCTCATGGTTTTTTCTTATATACTCTTAGTAATTGATTTTGTTTCAAAATGTATGGTAACAAAAGCTACCAAGACTGATTAGTCCGCAATTGTTGTAGGTTTTATAAAGTTCAATATTTTCAATACATTTGGAGTTCCACAAGCCATTATTAGTGATTAGGGGAGCCACTTTTGCAATATAGTAGTGACAACTTTATTTAAGAAGAATGGAATGCATCATCGAGTAGCCACTATATATCATTTATAAATGAATGGACAAACAAAAATATTGAATACATAAGTGAAATCTATTTTAGAAAAATGGTAATTATGAGAAGAAAGGGTTAAAGTCTATGTCTAGACAATGCTCTTTGGGCTTATCATACAACCTACGAAACACTAATATGAATATCTCCTTACTGATTTGATTTTAGTAAAGCTTAGTATTTATCTATGAAAATTGAACATAAAGCTTATTAAGCAATGCAACATTGTAACTTGGATTTGGAAAACGCTGGGGAGGCAAGGCAATTGTAATTGCAACAGCTAAAGGAACCTAGATGCTTAAGAGAATTCAAAAGTTTTCAAAGAGAAAATCAAATTGGTCCATGATAATTTGATTTTGAGGAAGCAATTTGAGGTGGGAAAAAAGTATTATTATATAATTCTAAATTAAAACTCATTCTAGGTAAGTTACATTATAGATGGATTGGTCCTTTTATTTTCAATAATGTATTTCCTTATGGTATAGTGGATATAAGGAGTTTAGATACTGAAAAAAAATTCAAACTAAACGGACATAAATTGAAACCATCTTATAATGGTACGGTGGTTTTAAGTGTGACAAATATTGATTTGGCACTTCTCCAATATGCAAAAGATTGAGAAGATAAAATATTTTCTAGCATAACAACACTAAACAATTATGCTCTTTGGGAAGCAACCCAAACATTATGAAATTTTTTATTAGTTTCATTTCAATTATTCATAAGTTTATCTAGTTGTTTTTGTGTAGTGTTTTATTGGTGTAAGGAAAAAATTAGGTCTTAAATTCTAGAATACTTAAATTCATAAACAATATCTAATTAAGCTTTTTAGGATAAAAGAACTAAAATTTCAAATTACTAAAATTCATAAGACATAATCACGCCTTATGTAACTCAATTTTAGGTAGTAGTCATCTTAAGTTCCAAAATACTTAAATTCATAAGATGCGAGCTTTCTGGAATAGAATTCCTTAAATTTCAAAATACGAATATTCATAAGACGAGATCACTCCTTGTAGATGTTAGTAAACTGTATATTTTTAAGGAATTTGTGATTTAAAAAATAAGAAATAAAAATAATAACATGATGATATAAATAAATAAAAATAAAAATATAGGATTTTTATATTTTTAAAATAATAGTTCAATATACAAAAATAATAACATAATGTAAAACCAAAACCCTAACTTTGTTTTTATTTTTTTTAGGTTCTGTCTCCTACCTTACATCAATATCTCTGAG
>JANZLX010000006.1:31794719-31806236 GCA_025531955.1 Erythroxylum orinocense | reverse complement strand
GCCATAAGAGGGGTGTAAGATGCGTGGAAAAACCTAGAAATACCTCTAAGAAATTGACCTCTGTGACCTCTTAGAACTACACCATACGACCGTGTCCCCTGCACATCGTGAACTGCAGCATCAAAGTTGCACTTTACAACGCCAGCAGGTAAGCCTGACCAGCGAGTTACTGGTGCAGCCACCCCTAATGGTATACTGGCAACGCTCCGCTGGGCTTGGGTAGTTGTCCATTCTTCCAAGACTCGGTGTGATGATGCCACTATGGTAATTTATAATCATGATTAAGAGTTTATAATATCAAAAAAAATTATTTTTAGCGCCTTAGTATAAATTTATTTTTATCTGTATAATATAAAAGTTATAAAAATATTTTTTACATTTATAAATTTTTTAATAAACATCATAATTTTTCTCAATCAAAATTTTAATATCTTTTTAAAAACTTAATTTAAAAGAATTATATCATCAATGATGGCTTACATAACTGACAAGATAGCATATTTTGTAAATTTCACACACTTGATTAGAAGTTAGAATTTTAAACCCCAACTTCGAACTCTGAATTCTTGGAATGGATCAATTAGAATTTTACAAGCTAATTGAAAAGTACGCGCATCATTGTCAATAATCTCTAATGGCTTACTTGCAGCACTTGAACATCAGAACATGAAACATATTAGTCACAACTTGCTTGTCATTTAGCGAGGAATAGCCACATATCTTCTTCCACTGAAACCCGTCACATCATTCAATGGTAGATTTCCCCCCCACCAGCCGATTTCTTGACAGACAAGGAAGAAAACAGGTTAAGACCCTAGTACAAATTACACTGCATAAGCAGGAAAAGTGATTGCCTGATTGGATTAACTAGCGATCGAAAGTTAATTATAATTTAGAGATAGTGATCCATTTTGGGCTATTGTTAATGTATTGTGTTAGAAGTTGCGAAAGCAACGAAATCAATTAAGTAAATAAAGAAAAATAGTAGAAGGACACAAAATTTTACGTGAAAAATTGGAGTCGGGAAAAAACCCACTAGACGAATAGGGCCTGAAAATATACACTATATTAACGAAAAAAAATACAAAGAGTACACAAATACTATTTTAGAGAGGACCGCCAAAGGAGTATTTATATAATAGTATAACTTTGGTTGGGTCGGTCGTATTAGGTCCAAGCCCAACTTCAGAGCGATACACAGGCCGATCGGCCCACTCCCAGATGTTGATTTAATTCTTGCAGGTATTTACTATATAAATTCATTACTTCATCATGAAAATGGTACGACTTTAGAACCCTACCATTCTTTATTCATAGCTACCAAAACTCTCACAAAAAGATTAACTTGAGTTTCGGAGGGGCCTACCGATAGTCAACTCTCGGTGTGCCTTTTACTGTTTTACAGGTATTTTCTAGCTGGAGCTAAACGAATTCATGGATCCAAACAATAACGTCCAGCCTCACCAAAATCAGACAGAACCAAACCTTATGGTAAAAAGCTTACATAAAGTAGAAATTTGAAAATAGTGTCATATATAAAAGAAAAGAAAACCTACGTAGAGTAAGAATCTATATTAATTTAAATAAAGTAGAAATCTTGAAGGCTTGGTCATTATCGCAACATATAATACATGAATGTAGTAAAATGTCAATTGCACTATGTATTTGTTACGAATTTAATTCCAATTTTATCCATATCCAATGATGCACATAATTTTTCATAAGTATTACATTGAAGTATTTTATGAGTCATCCAACTACAGTCAATTTTAGAAACATATAAAATATCAGCAAGAAGTATATATGGTGTAAGGTGGCAGCAAATGAAGCATTCATTTTCTAACTAGAGCCAAAAGAGTTCCATCTCCTTGTGGTGATAATGAAAAGGATTTATGTTCCACCAACTCCACATCTTCAGACCTTATCCACAACTTTTCAACACTTCCAGACTCATTATCCATGTCAGGAAGTGTTCAATGAAACGATTTTATCTAAAGCATTTGGTTTGAAGTTCTTGTCCCTACACTACACACAATATAAATATCTTACAAGGGTTAGCTTAATTCCCAATACTTACTCGACCTCAAGCTCGATCGATCCACAACTTGCGTTCCAACTTGCACACTATGCGTGAAGACTATTAAATTATAAACAAAACGATGAGCCTGCAGCCACAGCCATTATGGTTACCTACCTTGTTTCAGCTTTCCCTATACCCAAAATTTTATTTAATCATCCCATCCCTTAAGTAAATCAAACCTAATTCAGTGTTCGCTATCATGCGTACACGTTAGCCTTCCATCCATTGCAAGTGCTAACTATAAATATTTCCCATACAATTACATCAGTCATTTACAACTTAAGATTAAAGTCTGATCCCTCTCTTTTCGTTAGTTCAAATCAATCTTAAACAAACCGTGAGAATGACTGAGATATTAAAGAATGGTTGTGGGATTAAACGCACCTTTATCATGTGTGTCGAGGAACATATAAGTTGTTCCAATAAAGCAACTCGAATTCAGTCATTTGCGTTTTAAGTTACATAGCAAAGGCTGCTCTTGAGATCACTTGGTTTCATAAGACATGCGTATAAGCAATTGGATTATTGCCTTTCGGGGTACAGGAATGGAAACGGATAAAGAAGAAAAAAGGTGTGAAGATGAAGGGATCTTGTTTGTTTAAGATTAGTGCATTGACTGGGTGTTGGCGTTGGGCCCAAGTATAGAATTCACGTATAGTAGTATTTTCACATAATATGAAGAGAGAAAAGGAAACAAAAGCAGTGGGTGGGATTCTCTAGGAGAAATGCTAGATTTGGTAAATAGTCGTTTGAACTGTTTTGCCACAGTGTATGCATACAATGGAGCCCATTTTGTAGGCAACAAACCCAACCACTCGTGCGAACCGAAGACACAAGAGGCGAGGCGGGGAGGGGACAAACAATTACCCCTTTCTTAAAATAAATAATTTAACTAATTGATGATACGAAATATAATTATAAAATACATTTAAATGATTATTTAAAAATGATTATGATCATCATCATCACACCCTGAAATTTTGTAATAAAACAGGATCTGAAGAGGTCTAATAGTATACAGTCTTACTCCTATATAATGAAGAGATGGTTCTCCGTAAACCCATATGTAGATAATAGGTAAAGATCAGCTTTTCTCATTGCTAAAGGTGCTAGGAATTTTTACTGAGCGACCCTAAGAATAAGACAACCATATAGTTTTATACGTCCATTGCGGGAAAAACCTTGTTAATGATATAGAATCAAATTAAATTTGAATTCGATACCTCCAACACTTAGGAAGTATTAAAGAAAATTTGGGCGATCCATCTAAACGACTTTTAAGAAGAAAATTTTAATTTCGTCTCTAAAACACATTTAAAACAACAGCAGCAAGTAACACGCGTACCTGAGCACTTGATTTGTCTTTACTCTTAGCCTTATGCAAAGATGCATGACCTAGGCCTGCCGTTAGGGCCACTTTGACCAATAACACGCTTTGGTGGGATCACTGTCAATATTACAAGGCTAAGCACTAGAAAATAGAACCCACAGCAAATTAAATAATTACTACTTAATTTTAATATTAATTCAGATTTGGAGAAGATAAAAAATTAAATAATCACATGGTGGCGAGTTTAGGGTTTGCACAGATTTGATAATTATATTATTAGTTATTTGGTCCCACTAATCGAAGCCCACTTCGGTACATATGCATATAAAAAGTCCCCATTCTTCAACAAAAGGACGTGTTGGAGAAGCAGGGACGCAGGCATTGAAGAGCACCTGTTTGTTTCTGTTTAAAAGGACCCAGACATGGCCACTTCTATTGGGTATTAGCTGAGTTTCAACGTTACTGAAGAAGGAGGAGAAAAGGCGTGATGGGTTACAGAAAAAGGCAAAGACTCTGCAGCAAGATATCTGGAGAAAAACTCGACTCTGATCCTTTCGATGAGTTGCCTGACGACATCGTCGTTTGCATTCTCTGCAAGCTCAGCTCCTCGGCTTCTTGCCCCTCTGATCTCATCAATGTCTTCTTGACGTACGTACACTCACACTCTTATACATGTATGTAAACTTATATGCATGGATTTGGTTTTCATGTTTTATCGGTTAACAGATGCAGAAGATTGAATCGTTTAGGCATGCATCCGCTAGTTCTATCCAAAGCTAGTCCCAACACATTTGCTATCAAAGCCAAGAACTGGTCGGAATCTGTTCACCGGTTTTTTAAACAGAGTGTCGCCGCCGGCAACACAGAAGCTTGTTTCACTCTGGGCATGGTCAGTCCAACGTTTTCTTTTTAATCCCGAGTTATTTTCCTGGAAACGAATCAATACCCAGAATTTATATTCATCGAAGTTTTTGTCTTTGTACAGATCCGATTTTATTGCTTACAGAACAGAGGGAATGGAGCTTCCCTCATGGCCAAAGCCGCTATTAAGTCCCATGCGCCGGCGCTGTACTCTCTCGCCGTTATCCAGTTCAACGGCAGCGGCGGCTCCAAAAACGACAAGGATCTCCGTGCCGGAGTCGCGTTGTGCGCACGCGCAGCGTTTCTCGGCCACATCGACGCGCTCCGAGAGCTGGGTCATTGCTTGCAAGACGGTTACGGAGTCCCTCAAAGCGTCGCCGAGGGGCGTCGGTTGCTAGTCCAAGCCAACGCGCGGGAGCTCGCGTCGTCGTTACTCGCCGTTTCAACGTCCCTCCGCATCAACGGCAACAACAACCACCGACTCCATTACGCGACATGCCTTATGATGAGTAACGGCGTCGGGTGTCCGTTACTTAGTGACTTCGGGTGCAATGTCCCGGCCCGAGAGGTTCATCCCGCGAACCGTTTCTTGAGGGATTGGTTCGGGTCGGGTCATGGGGTGTTGGGTCCGGGTTTAAGGTTGTGCTCGCACGCGGGTTGCGGCCGGCCGGAGACCAGACCGCATGAGTTCCGGCGGTGCTCGGTATGTGGGACTGTGAACTATTGCTCACGGGGGTGTCAGGCACTTGACTGGAAGCTGAAGCACAAGATGGAGTGTTCCCCGATGGAGCAGTGGCATCCCGACGGTGAGAATGTGGTCATCGCCGATTGACAGGGACTAATAGAAGCATTCTAGGAGTAAGTAAAAAGAGAAACAAAAATTCAAAACCTTACTATTTTCTTGGTAGTACTACTTAAATCCCCTTCTTTCCTAATTATTTGTTTTTTTTGGTAAATTTGTATATATTGCAAGAGGTTTTTAGTTTTACTGTTTAGAGAATCTTTCTCCCTAACCACCTTGTTTTGCCACCTATCTTTTAGGAATCAGTAAATCCCGACTAATCACCCAGTCAAATTTGACCTAAAACCTTTTAAGATTTTCTAATTAACTCATGTGAAATTGACTTACAATATATATGGAGCCCTAATTTTTGTACCTGAAGATGGAAGCGGGTAGAGCGTGGGACCGACCCGGTAAATGTAACTGTTGATCAGTAATGAATGAATTCTGAAAGTGGTTGGTGATACGCACTTCTTTGGACTTCCATAACCACCTCCTGTTCGTATTATCTCCCAATCAAGAAGGCGGGCCACTGATCAATATAGATAACGACACTTCCAAAGCAATTATTATACTAATCAATTTAGATATTAAGGGAAAAAGTTTCCATTTTAATTCAGTAATAATAAATATCTTTTTTATTATGCTTTTAAAATTTTAAAAATACAGAAAATACGTGTCTTCTACTTTTGGTGGTATTTGTTTATTTATTTATTTTTAGTTAGTTTACGAGATATTTTAAGAGGTCTTAATTATAAAAAGATACTAACAGATTAATTTTCGCTCGCACCAGGTCAGCCGGATAAGGCGGTGATATTTGTTTATTGATATATAAAGAAAGAAAGCAATCAAATTGTGTCTTTTTCACTTGACTGATTTTGTCCTGCACCTGTTTGAAATATTAAGATACATTTTAGATTAATTCTATTTGTATGACTAACTCGTTCTGTCATTGTAGTCTTAATAAATGCTGTCCCCTCTTAATTCTTAACATTAGACTATCACGTTTCAATTTATTTTAATAATTTTTATTATTAAAAATTAATTAATTTTTATTTAATATTTTTAAATTAAATTTTAATTTTTTATAAAAATTTACTAATTAGACCGACGTGACTTCTTAAGAATTTTTAAAGGAATTAACAACTTTTTATATCATTTCTATTTAAATATGTAAATTATATAATATTATGATGGAGGAAGGATGGCTTTTGGTGGTGGTCACTTTCGCATCAAGTCCCGAACGGTGCAGAAATTACAGAAGGATAGCAAAAGCTCGAGGATCTTCCAGCTCTATCAAACACGAAACGACAAGACGTCGTTCACGTCAATATGAGTTGGTTTGTAAGGGCATCAATTCGATTGATCCAAATTGGAGACAGACCTTAGCCTGCTCTTTCCTCGGTCTTGAAGTTGTTAAATGGCGACAAAAGAGTATGAGGAAGCCGTGATGTGCAAAAACTACGCCATTCCTAACAATACTTTTTTAATATTTTATTGCTAAGTTTGTATTAAATCTAAACTTTGAGAAGATTAATTATCACTATATTATCAAGTTTTTCTTAAATTATGACAGTTTGCTAATTTAACGTAACGTTTCAAAATTTAGATTAGAAGTTAAACTAATAAGATAAGAGATTTAAAATTTAAAAAGTTAAATCAGTATTAAAATATTATAAAATATATTAAACTTTAAATAAAATTAAAAATTTTAAAATATAATTAAAATTTTGGCTTTATTTATTGATAAATTTGAAGTTTAACTAAAAAATTATTTAATTTATTAATTTATAAATTTGATCAATTAATTAGTTTTTAATAATAAAAATTATTAAAATATATTCAATTAAAAATTCAAAATTAAACAAAAAAAATAGATAGTTTAAAATTTTTACTAATAAAACAGATAAATTTATTTATTTTTTGTCACTGGAATGTGTATTACTTCCAAAGTGGATAAACCAAGTAGATTTTATATCCTGCTTCTGAAGACTTTGTCTAACAAAAAATAATAAAAAAAAGAGTTTACGACAAAATAATTAGAAATCGAGGAAGCTTCTGGACGTACTTTTGCGACTAATGTTACTTGGTTAGTTCATCTGAAACCATCAAAGTCCAGGTTTTTACCAAGCTTCCCAACTTGTACTGTTGGGACTAGATTGTTATCTAACAGACGTTTGAGCATTTGTGTTTAGCTATCCCCTTCTCAATTTATCCCGGTGTTAGGACGAGGGTCTAATTTCTACGACTCCTTGTCCTTAACTAGGGACATTTAAACATTGCAAGCCGAGAGTACTGCTACTTCTATTTTGTTTTTTAATCTCACGATAAATAAAAAAAATATGAAAATTTTCAATTTTGATTTATGTTCTTTTTAAATAAAGATATACTTAGCTGTAATTTATTATTGATAATAATTGAAAATTAAACGCATTTTATAAATATATTAATTTATGAATGAATGAATTAGTTTTATTTTAATATTTTGTGCAATATTTATTAATAAATATTAATTAAAACTAAATTTTACATTTTAAAATAAATAATTAAATAAGTAAAAAGTTTGTATTTTGTATTTATTTACTTTTTAATTAATAAAATTCAATTTAATAAATATTATAAATTATAAAATAATTATCTAATTTGAATTTTTAACATAAAAATTTTAATTTAAATTAATTATTAATCAATTAAAATATCTTGCTTATAATTTTATTATTTATTAATGTTAAATAATTAAATCGATGGTAGATCAGATTTTCATTAAAACAAAAACAAAAACTATTTTTATAAATTACCAAAAAAATTAAAAATTAAAAATTAAACCATAAATTCAGCTAAATAATTTCTACATTAAATAAAAAAACTAAATTTTGTAATAGATGTAACAGGTAACAAAACTTTAGTTACGTATTCCGGATCGAATGTGAAAACGCAAGAAATGAAAAAATAAAAAATATTTTATTTCGGTCTTTGTAACTTCAAACGAGTTTTCTAAAGATAAAACAAGCGCGAATCTACCGTCACCTTTACAGAAACTCTTTTCTGAAACGTGGATAAGGTCTTTTTACAGTTTTCTGAAAACGTAGACTCTCTTAACGAGTCAGAGAATCTTTATACTTACGATTGATTATATGAGCAACTATAGAAGATTTTAATTTATATATATAGCTTTCATACCGGAGTTCTTCATCACAATGTTGATATAGGTCTAATTCATATTGATTCAGATCAATTTTTTACACGAATATCGATATATTAATTTAGATTATTTGTTGGATAACTTTATTATCTTTACCTTTACCTGTATCAAATTATAAGCTTTTTAGAAACTAAAAAGTACAATTGATATAGGTCTAATTCATATTGATTCAGATCAATTTTTTACACGAATTTCGATATATTAATTTAGATTATTTGTTGGATAACTTTATTATCTTTACCTTTATCAAATTATAAGCTTTTAAAAACTAAAAAGTACAATTAATAATTATCCCACATTACGTGAATAGATAAAATTATCCAACATAGAACGAATGACAAGCTGGGCGAATAATAAACATAATACATAAATTAACCCAGCACAATTTCTTTCTCGTTCTAGTTTTCTCGCTGTGCATGTCTGTGAACATGCGACCTGGTGACACTGTCAGTGACAACCCAAGACCTCCCATTACATCTTCTAATGAACGGTAACAACTGATGAGTACTGTCGCCGCCTTCAACAACAGCGGGGGTGGATCAGTATTGGCATCTGTGGAGGAAACTTAAGATGCAAGCAGAGCTTGGACATTTCTGGCAATGGTGTTGAAATATGATAATAAAACAAGGAAAATAAACAGTGAAACAGATTAAAGATAAAAGGTTGAATCTTTCGTGATTGCGTTTTTTTTTTTTTTGGAATTTGAACTTGAATTAATATGTAAAATTTGTAATATTATTAATAGTTGGTGCATGTGTCTTTTCTTCTGAACTTTAAAGTCAATATAACAAAGCCACGATGGTTCCGTATTCTAGTGCACAATTTAGACAATTATTATATTCCTTTTGAATTCGTAACAACACTTTGATAACTACAACAAACAAGACAAATACCATTATACCTGGCATGTCGAGCAAAACTCTTGTCTGCATTGAAAACTCGTGCTTATTTAGTTCAAGAAGGCATGTTTAGGTAGATTAGACCTTTGATAGGAGAGGAACTAGCTTTCTTCCACATCTCTTTTTTGAAAAACGTGGAGGAGTTGGGTTTATTAAACACAAGAGTGGAGGAGGATGATTTGATGTTGTTTGGGGCCTCCTACTTCTATATAGTCAAAGTTGCTACACATATATTTAGGAAACCTTTGATTATAACCATATCAAGAATGAACTTGCTGTCAAATCCCAATATAAGATTGCTTTTCAAGATATTGATAAGGTTGTTTTGAAAGTTTAATTAAATATATGATATGAGAAAGATGATGATATAATGGAGTAGCTTGTCTTGTTGCTCTTTGAATACTCTTCGGACCAAGTGGTTTTATAAATATGTCAATAAGTTGATCAACCTTTGAAATAAACTTTGCTTGAACCTTCTCAATGTTATTAAGTCACCAATAAAATAATAATCTAATTTGTATGAAACTTAAAAACTGAAGTTAAGCATATTGTTTCAACATTATCATACCATTGTATTCAAATATATTAAATGTTCATAAATATATCTCTTATCACTTAACATCCACCCTATTAAGATCTGAGAATGGTTGTCTCTTATTCCTACAATCTCCTAGCCTCACATATAGACGTACAAGTTTTTATTCCTAAAATCATGTCTGACACCTTCCTCAATTTGGAACAGGAAGATTATGAATGCCCAACTTGTAAAATAAAGTTGTTACTTGCTTAATGCCTTCGTAAAAATATCAATTAGTTGCTTATAAGTGTGGACATAAGCAAGACGAGCGATCCCTTTTTTAGTTTCATCACACACAAAGTGACAATCAAGTTTGATGTGTTTGGTGTTCTTATGAAACATCAAATTGGATGTAAAATGCAATGCTACCTAGTTATCACAATCTAGTCTTATAGTAGTCGACTAGTTGTGCATGTTAAATCAAGACATAAGAATGATTCACTTGAGCTCACTTACCACAAAGGCCGTGACTTTATCTTTAGCTTCTACAGAGGAGAGCGAGGCAGTGTGTTGTTTTAAATTTTCCATGAAACTGGTGAATTCCTAAAAAGCACAAAATTTCATGTCAATGAACACTGAGTCAATAGAGAACTTTCATAACTAGAATCATAGTGCGCAGATAATTTAAGATCAGAATCTTTGCAACATTATGTTATGACCTAGGTCACCCTTTAAATAACGAACAACTCTTAATCCTACATCCTAAGTTCATTTTATGGTTATTACATGAATGGTGCAGGAGTATGATTACATGAATTATTCCTAAATTCATGTCTAATATTCTCCTTAAGTTGGAACATGAAGATTATAAATGCCCAATTTGTAAAGTAGAGATGTACATTGTTGCTTGCCTAATGCCTTCATAAAAATATCAACTAGTTGCTCAAAAGTATTGACATAAGCTGGACAAACGGTTCCTTTTTGAATTTCAACACTCATAAAGCGACAATAAACTTTGATGTGTTGGTGCTCTCGTGAAAACTTAAATTGGATGCAATATACAATGCTGCCTAATTATCATGATATAGTTTTATAGGAGTCTTGCATGTTACACCAAAACTAAAGAATGATCCACTTGAGGTCACACATCGCAGAGGTCATGGCTCTATATTCAACTTTTGTAAAGGAGCGTGCGACAATGTGTTGTTTCTTAGTTTTCCATGAAATGATTGAATTCCTAAAAAGTACAAAATTTCCAGTCAACTAACGTCGAGTCAATGAACAACTTGCCTAATTGGAATCATAATAGGCAAATAGTTTAAGATCAGAATCACTTAGCTACATTATGCCTTAACCTAAGTCACTCTTTAAATAATGAACAGCTCTTAATGCATCATCCTGATGTTCATTTTGTGGTTATTATATGAATTGTGCAAGAGTACAAACATAATAAGACAAGTAGGGTTGAGTAAAAGTAAGAAAAATGAGTATTCCCACCAGATGACAATAATTCTCAAGATCACTTAAGTCTGCCCTTATGTATAGACCAAACAATGATTTTGGTCAAAAGGAAAACTAGCTAGTTTGGTGCCTAGAAGCCCAACTTCAGAGATGAGGTCCAAAGCATATTTCCTTTGATGTAAGAAGATTCATTTTATATAACATACCACCTCCGATGGGAAGGGTAAAATAATAAATTGGCTAGGAGTGTGAGTGATTGGGACTAATTGGAAATTTTCCTGCATACTGGTATTGGTGAATAGTAAATTTTTGCACATGAAAAATAACTGTACATGCATTCATGATTATTTACCGGTATTAGGCCTAAATGGACTTTTATTGTGAAT
>JANZLX010000006.1:31778900-31794619 GCA_025531955.1 Erythroxylum orinocense | reverse complement strand
TGATTGTGTGATGCATGAATTGGGCGAACCATCGATGATGGTTCCTCACTGAGTTCGCAAAACTCACCCAAAATTTGATATATTTTTCAGGCCTTGAAGGGTACGCCGTTGGACATGGGAGTATGCCTATTGCGTGCAAGTTGACATAGAAGTCGGGATCAGTTCGCGTCTGCATTAGTGTCTCATAAATTGTTTTCCTAAATCTCTGTAAAAGAATGCTTTGTTTTTATAGTGAGCCCAATTCGGTTAAGGCTTTTTGTTCATTAAGTGGCTTTTGTAATTTCTTGTTGAATGAGTGTAACAACTGAAAATGATTGTATTAACTGAACATGCTTCCTTTTAATGTGGGTTCAAGTTATCTACTGTTTATTCCACACATATGAGTGTATTAAAAAAAATCATATACTGAGTTTTGACCTACTGATGTAGTACACCACCCTCGCGGGGCACGGACTCGGATATCACCAACGATATCGGGTTCGGGTCACGCGAGAGTGGGGTGTTACATTTTAGACCTTTTGCCACCTCGATTTTGAGAAAATATTTTAGCTTCTCCAAATCTTTCATATGGAAAAAATCACTAAGATAAACTTTGAATTTTGCAATTAAGGTCCCATCAGTACTGTAAATGATAAGATCATCGACATATAATAGCACATGTAAACAAACTCCATCTTTCTACAAAATAAACAGAGATGATCATAATAAGATTGGTGAAAACCGTACTTCTTCAAGGCTTTAGTAAATTTAGCAAACTAACATCTAGGAGCCTATCACAAGCCATAAAGTGACTTCTTCAAACGGCACACCTGGCCCTTTTTTGAAGTAGAGAAACCTGGTGACAATTTTATAGACATCTTTTCATCTAAATCTCTATGTAAGAAGGCATTATGAATGTCCATATTATGTAATTCTAAGTTTTTAGCAGTTGTAAGCACTAGGAAGGCCTAAATCGTTACCATCTTTGTAACATGAACAAAAGTTTCATTGTAATCGGTCCCATTTACCTTTCAATTGCCCAAGATCACCAATTGAGCCTTCTATCATTCGAATGTTCCATCAAAGTTATACTTGATTTATATATCCACTTACATCCAATAGCAGACTTTTTAGGAGGCAAATCTACCATTGTCCAAATCCTATTGTCTTGCAATGCCTGCATTTCAAGCTTCGTGACCTTACGTCTCTGAGGATGTTTTATTGCTTTAGCAAATGAAGTGGGCTCATATCCTACTATAGTTGCCAAAACCATGATGTTACAAATTAAACTTATCACAAGATAAATAATTTGCCAAAGGATAAGATGCAACTGGAGAATGTGATGACTTTGATGAGTACCGAAAGGGCTACATGTTCAAATCGTATGAGTGATATATTACTTTAAACTAGTAGATGACTTCTTTAGGCTATGTCCCCTACAAAGTTGCTTCTTTTCTATAACACCCCCTTTAGTCCAAACCCCCTTTAATACTCATTTCATTTGTAAGACCACTCATATCTTGATATGTTGAGATCTTAACTTACCATTAGTTTTAATTGGTGGCAAAACTCCATCCTTCGTTGTTAGGGTATTTCCCTCCTTAATGCCTACACTAATAGAAAATAGGCCTTTCTAAAGATTTGTCTCATTATCATCTCTACATTCCATCATCTTTTGGTTCTTTAGAGGTGTAAGGAAACACATTCTCACAACAAACAACATCCATGGATACAAAATAATCTCTTGTGTCTAGATCATACAATCGCCAACCCTTAGGGACCAACAAATATGTATTGTCAACTTCGACTTGTAAACTTATCACAACCCTGATTTAAGTTGTGTATGACCCGAAGATCTAAATTTGTCAATAAGTAGGAGGTTTACCTAAAAGAACCTCTTATGGAGTCTCACCACCCAACATTATAAAGGGAGTTAGATTAATTAAAATCTACAATTAAAACACATTCATCCTAAAATTTAATAGGGAGATTTGCTTGAAATCGCAAGGCCCTGGTAACATTTCGGATAGATGATGTTTTTGCTCCACACATCCATTCTGTTGAGGTGTGCCCATACAAGATGTTTGGTATATAATCCCCTTTTTCAACAAGGTATCTTTCTAAATATTTAAACTCAATCTCATTATCACTTCTTACAATTTTAACATCCTTGTTAAACTGACGTTTTACTAAGGCTACAAAATTTCTATGAGTTTGAGCCAACCAAAATTTATCTCTCAATAAATAAAACAATGTTGTATGAGAAATATCATCAATAATGGTTAGAAAATATAATGTTCCACAAAATTTTTGACCTGATATGCCCCCCATAAATCATAATGTATAAGCTCAAATACTTCAGAAGTTTTTCCGTTTAAAGGAAACACATCTCTATTGTGTTTTACTTACAAATAAATATCACATGCTTTATGCTCAAAATTGCAACCACTAGTACTATTAATATTCAAAACCAATATGATAACTTTACTTGATGGGTGTCTCATTTGTTGATGCCACAATTCCATTAATCCTTTACCATTCGCATTAAAGGCTCAAACCAGAATTGCTCATTTAAAATAGTATAGCACCCTTGTGCAGCTCACCCTCACTAACACAAAGTTTGTCAGTAAACTAGATAAGTAAGTTTTGAGTTGGCACTAAGTTGTGACACTGAAATCAAATTGCAAGTCAATTGAGGGACAAAAATAATATTTTTCAATTTTAATTGGTCACTTAATATGATCGTTCCTTCCTTTATGATTGTAGTATATTTTTTGTTAGAGAGGCCTACTGGACATCCCACTATGTCTCGAACATCAAACATATAATCTAGTCTCCCTGTTAAATGATGTGATGCCCCTACAGCTATAATCCAATCTACACTAGCGCTCTTATTAATCATATTCTTATTGGCTCCTCTTTTATAAGAGCTCGGTAAACTTGTCAAAGTTTCCCAATATTCACTTTTAAGACATTCAAATATAGCTTTCTCTAGCTTTACAATTGAAGATCTCCCTTGTAAGGGGAAATTTATTTTCTCTACATTATAAAGTCTTTTGAAATCAATAATTTTTTCATACCTGGATTCGATAAAGAAGACATGATACCTTATCTGCATAGAAATTAAATGTAGTTTCTCTCCCCTTCTCGCATTCTTTTCTTTATACACTTTTTTCAGGTGGATGTTTGAGGTTGTTCTTAAAATGTATATAATAGGGCAGAGAGAGGACCAATTTTATGTTTGCCTTTCTTTAAATTCGATACATCCATCAAGTATCATTATGTTATTAATTAATGAATGAGATTTTTCTATATTAATAATTTCCCTAAGAATAGGAAGTTACCAGCCTAAATCCCTAAGTTTTAGGCCATTTGGAAAATTACCTTATGACAACTTCCAACATCCCTGCCATAGTCTTTCCTATGGCTTGGGTTGAATTTGTTGTGGTTGCTCTGCCATGAACATTCCACCACTTCCAGCTAACCCACCTTGTCTGCCACATCCTCGACTAGTACCTCAAATTATTCCATGCGAATGATCCTCCCACCCGTTGGGGTATTTGATACACTGAAAAAAAAAACTATCAAAGTTATGACTTGGACATCTATCATGGTAGCATGTCTATCCTGTAATACGTAACAAGACTTTGTTTACGTATCCCAAATTAAACATAAAAGGGAAATAAACGAAGAAATGTAGAAAATGCCTTATCTAGCTCATTGAGACGTGGTCAAGTATTTTTACAGTTTTATCAAAACGTAAACTCTCTTAACGGGTCAGAGAATCCTTATGCTTACGAATGATATGAGTAACTGCAAAAGACCTTAACCTTTATTTATAGCTTCCATACTGAGCTTCTCCATCACAGGCTTGATATGGATCCGATCGACACTGATCAAGATCCATTTTTCACCCAAACTTCGACCTATTGATTTAGATAATTTATTGGATCACTTTATTATCTTTATCTAGATCAAATTACGTAACTTAATCGATAAGATATTCAAAAATAGAAAAATGAAATTAAATGTTGTCTAACTTTATAGGAAAAGTAAAAAAATATCCAAGATTCTCTCCCTTGAACCATACTTAATTGCGGTATTGAATTAAATTGAAATCAATTTTAAAAACTCAGTTAAGCTACGCTACTTTATTAGTCGACGAAGTTTAAAAACAAAATATTTGATCCAAAGATAACGAAAGTCCATCATGCTATCTTGCAAGGTTTTCAATACCGAAAAATATAAAATGCATGTGTCATGTGTGACATAGATCCAATACAATCACACATATCTAATACCTCACTAAGATGAATGGGAAAATGAAGTGTGACAAACTAAGATATCATCTTCGTTTGTAGGTCTCGATTTCTCCAACTTTATACTAAACCACATATGTTAAATTGTATTAGAGAAATCATATTTTCTCTCACTGAATGCTAAACAGCATTAGAAAAAACTAGTTTCCTCTCAGCAAATGCTAAATTGCATTAGAGAAAACCTTTATGTTCTCTTACTTAATGCTAAACTATATTAGGGAACCTTTATGGAATTAAAAACTTATATCCCCGTATGTCATGTCAAAATTAATAGATATTCGTATAAAATTGTATGCATCTAAATGACATAGGCTTAAGGCCAATTTATATATATCTGCCCAATGACCTTTAAATGCTTAAGATTGACACAAATCTTAAAACTTTCACATGTATTATGACAATGTATGATAACACGTATTATTGAGGATAAATGATGATCATCTTATTGATGAAGCACCATACTATCATAATACCTCAAATGTATAAATGTACAAATGTATATAGAGAAAAAATAATCATCTTTATTGATGAACCACCATACTATCATAATACATCAAATGTATAAATGTACAGATGTATATGGAGCAAACATAATGATCCCCTAACTAATAGTGCCTAAGGACTTCAAAATATCCATACTGTATAATTGTCTCACAATCACAAGTGGGCGAAGTCCTTTAATTGAAGGATCAACTAACATTTTCTCAATCCTTAAATACTCCAAACCTTAATGTCGCTTTTTTTGTATCAAATTCTTTATAGTAAAATATTTGACCTCTAAATGCTAAGACCCTATGATATTTTTTGTTGTTACTAAACAACATTGCAATAATATTATCACAGTACAACCGAATGAGTCTAGCCACTGAATCAACCACAGATAACTCAGAAATTCAATTTCTAACCTAAATCTTCTGTAAACAGCCCCACAGCATGCACCCTGTATGCATGGTCAAGGAAGTCACTCGTGTCTACTTGATACTCTTTCACGACATTGTACCATATGAAAAAATAAAAAGTAACCTTACGTGTACTTTCGATCATTCGGACACAGCTTAAATTTGAATATGGATTTCCTACGAGATTTAAACTGTTGACTTTTTTATATGTCAACATATAATCCTTAGTTCCCTTAAGTATCTCAACACTCTTTTGATTGCATTTCAATGGTCTATACATATGTTAACTAGATATTGACTAAACAGTTTAGCAGTAAATACAATGTCCCGCCTAGTATATACCCGAGCATACATCAGACTATCAACCATATTAGAATACATCACATTCCTCATAATCTCTCTTTTTACTTTATTCTTTGGACACTGTGCCAAAGATAACCTCTCACTATGAGAGATTGGTGTTATAACAGGTTTACAGTTAACGTATTAAACTTTTGTAACATATACTCAATGTATACACTCTGTGAGAGGCCTAATGAGTGTTGAGATCTATCCCGATGAATCTGAATACCTATGACAAAAGATGTTTCACCAAAACTTTAATGTCAAAATGATTGGTTAAAAGTTGTTTAACCTTATGTAACATGGTCAGTTAATCTAATGTGAGCAATGTATCATCTACATATAATAATATGAAGATAACTTTGCTCCCCTTGACTTTATGATACAAGCATCTTTTTTAACTTTACTTTCCATGAAACTAAAAAAGGCCAAAAGCTCATCACATGTAAGGTATCACTTTCGGGAGGTTTGATGTAAATCATATATTGATATGGTTAACATGTAAACCATGTCAGTTCTATCTGGATCCCGAAATCCTTCAGGTTATACCACATATAGACCTCTTCATAAGGGTCTTTATTCAGGAGAGCGATTTTGACAACTATCTGATGTAACTCTATATTATCACGAGTTACAATTGTGATAATCACTCAAAATGTATCCTACGAGGATATGAGATAAAAGGTAACATTAATATTAAGTCAACCTTTCTTCCTGAGTGGACCATCAGGTAATTGAGCAGGCCCATAAAATGTTGAACTTTATCCTGAAAAACTTTAGGTCTTAAAACTTATTTACAACTGACAAGTTTGCAGTTTTTCTACAAATCAACTAGCTTCTAGACCTTACTATGTTTCATGGATTGCATCTCATCATCTATTGAATTCTACCACAAATCTGTATTGAGTCCAAAAACAGCTTTTGTGAAATTATCTGGATTCGTATCATGTTTAATATCATAGTCCTTTTCAGCTAATAGACTATGTAATCAGATGAGATAGCAGGTCATCTCACTCTAGCAGATCTACACAACTGCATTAGATCTTGTACTCCCATGTTCCTCTATATGTACAAGTATGAGTTCCTATCCGTGTACAGGCAACTGAGCGGGCCCATAAAATGTTGAACTTATCTTGAAATACTTTAGGTCTTAAAACTTATTTACAACTGATAAGTTTGCAGTTTTGCTACAAATAAACTAGCTCCTAGACCTTACTATGTTTCATGGATTGCATCTCATCATTCATTAAATCCCATCACAAATCTGTATTGAGTCCAGAAACAACTTTTGTAAAAGTAACTGGATTCGTAACATGTTTAATATCATAGTCCTTTTCAACTAATAGACTATGTAATCAGATGAGATAGCAGGTCATCTCACTCTAGCGGATCTGCACAACTGCATTAGATCTTGTACCCCCAAGTTCCTTTATGTGTACAAGTATGAGTTCCTATCCCTGTACAGGCACGATAAAACGACCTAGATCTATCAGATCTAACTGTATGAGTGGCGGGTATATAATAACTATAGTATCCTTCCTGCTATCATCTGAAGGGTCAAAGGGCCCATCAACATCATAGACATCGTATTCCAAAAACTTAGCTATTTATGATTCCACTATTCTGGTCCCTCCTTCTTTACACTAAATTTTGTAGCATTTTGAGTGGTCGAGACATCTTTCTAAATAGTAATGAGCAGAACGAGCATGCAAATTGTCTTTATAAGGATTATACTACCTCAATAGAGCAGCCCCATATACAAATGTGTGCAAGGCTGTGTTTTCACACTTCTAGATAATCAAGTAGATTAGTCTTGATATGCATTAACTTCTTCAAGTCCTTTAGGATGCGGTTAAGCCTTTAGGCAACACACCATTTTGCTTAGGACTACCCGACATAGTGAACTATGTCATTATTCCAACTGATTCCATATATCTAGCAAATGAACTTATTCATGTCCTGAAACAATATGTTTGCCATGATATTCTCCTCCGCGGTCAAATCTGACTATTTGGATGGATTTTCCCAATTGGTTCTCAACCTTCAATCTTTAAGCAAAAACACATAAGTTGTAATGGGAACAATCATCAACAAATGTTAAAATACATCTAGAATTGCACAATGCAACTGTATAAGTTCTATTGATATTCGTATGTATCAGACTCAACAAGTCAAAAACATAAGTTGACCTATTTATCCTTATTTCAATCAATTTACCCTTGCAACGGTCAGCACATATTCCCAGATCGCCATAATCTAGAATTGAGAGAATGCTTTCCTTATTTAATCTCTTAACTTTAGCTCTGAAAATGTGGCTTAAACTTTTACGCCACACTATGTATGACTTATCATTCATCAGATTTCTTCTTTTCATGACTTGTTCAGAAAGATACAAAGAAGCATATATCTAATTCGGGGTAAGGCACATTCTACACAAACCATATGACAAGAAAGTTATACCATTATGTTTTGCATTAAACAATAACAGTACAACATAAGCATTAATACAAAACGTTAACTTTCTTTGTCCAAACTTGATACAAAGATCAAATATAAAATGTGTCTTATAAAAACCAAAATGAACCTTACAACAGGGTTTAGTACATATATCCCCTATAGATATTACTTCCTATTCTTCATTGCTATGAATCATCTGTTTCTCCTTTCCTTTATTTGACTCTATCCTAGATATGAATCCCTGTATTGTGGAAGCACCATAATCAGATGTTCTACTGTACAACCACTAAGAACTTAATACGACTATCACAAATTAGATTCATAAATTGATGAGCCAAGGAATTACCTAATGGTCTCAGTCTTTCTTTCTAGGCCTCATACTGCTGGCTTCTTTATGTCCACAGAACGTTGACCCGCACTGGATTGATCAACATCAGCATGTAGAGAAGATTTAGACTTTCTACCATTGATCTTAAGGAGATTCATCTTTGTCTTCCCTTTAGTTGCATCTAACGTTGTAGGAGTAGCAAGATTGAGTTTCTCCTCCTCAGCAACGCAATGGGCAATCAAAGCATTGAAATCCCATTTCTCATCCATTGAATAATATGTCCTCACTAGATTATTAAACACTGAAGGGAGTATGTTTAGATTCTGGTGAACTATGAAGACATCAGGAAAAAGAATGTTTAGCATCTTCAATCTACTGTGAAGATGGATCATTCTTAATATGTACCCCATCACTCCCCCTTCTCTCACATACCTTATGGAGAATAATTCTTTCATCAAGGAACTTATCTCAACATTAGGTGAGACTGTATACCTCTTGGAGACATTTCCAAGAAACTCCTTCGTTATGTCTGTATCCGAAAATCCACTAAGCAGATGGTCAAGTATGAGTCTCTTAATGGTCATAAGACATAATCTGTTGGATCAATCCCAGGCTACATAAGCTACTTTATAAGCTCTCGAGCTCATTGATGTAGGTAGAAATGGCCTATCCATTCGTATGGCCATATCAATTTCAGTTATTTCCATATCATTCAATACATTTTTCTGTTCATTCTTCGTATTGAAATCGGTCAAGGTTTCAATGGTGGCACTAATATTGCTGACCAAAAAGGTGACTACAAATAACAATTTTTAGATCAGGATAAATGTAAGACAACATCGATACTTAAAGCCATTAAATAATATTTGCACCGAGAATCCAATCATATATATTATGAAACACCTTTGAGCTGAATACATAATATATGCTATTAGACCTCCACATAAAAGCGATTAGAGTACAAACCATCAACTCTCATGACACTACCACTTTTGGGCGAATAGATCTTGAGCAACAACTTCCCTTTATCTAATGTCTTTATGCACATATCAAAATCTTATGTAAGGTCAACACTTTTGGATAGAATAACCAAACATAAAACCAAAGACATCTCCTAATATGCAAGCAGAACAATTCAAAATACTAACTCAAAAGACCACTTTGGTAACTACATCCTCATTAGCACTCAAAAAGTCTACAAATATAAGGGATACATCTTTACGTTATCCTCACATACTTCATGGGCATATGGTATGTGACAATGTAACATCAATAAATGCAAAAACTTGAATGCATAGTCTCATTATCACACACTAATGCTGAAGGCATTCTCTGAAAACTTTATTTGAGACTTTCGTAGCGGAAAAATATCATTAGAGCAACTATCGTGTGTCATCAGACACTGAATCAACAGCCTGAGGTATGAGAACCTCATGTATCTCCCTTATGGCAACTTCTTTTCACGAAAATTCACTAAAAAATAGCTTTAAAATGTCTTAATTTCTTTTTTGAGTGACTATCATACGATCCTGAACACTAAACATAAGACACGAGATACAAAAACTTGAAGTATCTCCCTCATGTGATGTCCAAAGTATAAAAATTTACTCGAAATCAGCTTTAGAACGCCTTAATTCCTTTTTCTAGAGTTCAACTTTAATTTATTACTAATGTAATAAATCCAAAAAAATGAAAAAAAATTACTTTATAAATTTCTCGTACCTGAAAGCTGACCCAAAATACCCCAGGCACCCTTACATAAAATATGAAAAATTTTGACTTTTTTGTCCGTACGATTGACGTTAGTGTTGACGTTAGCGATTGACATCACAGGAGCGTTAGCCCAGCGGGTTTGCACGCACATATAATTTCTTTTGCGTGTCCAGCACTCGCCCTTCACGCAGACCCGCAGGGCTAACACCCCTATGACATTGGCCGTTGATGTCATAGTGATGTCAGTAGATGAGTACGTGTCTGGCGCGTGTTGCGCATTTGTCACAATGCACAAACGTTCCTACCGACAGTGGTGCATGTGACACACTAGTCAAACATGCTTCCGATCAGTATTTCTCCACGTGTATGGCGTGTGTAACAGACGCATCACTGCCTATTATACTATTCACTGATTGTGAGCCGCGCCCTCACCAAAAAATGCCAATTTTTGACTAGTTTTAGGTTGGATTTTTGTTCTCTGAGGCTAGTTTTCGACCTGTTTCTTAACGCTGAACACATTTATACCAATTTCATGCATCAAAAAGCAAGAAAAAAAAAACAAGAAACAGAAGTTAACTTTCCGATAACCTTATGGAGAAAAACAAAAAAATATTTGTTTTTAACCACCTGATCACATCACAGCTCTGATATCACGTGTAATATATAACGAGACCTTAGTTATGTATCACAGATTGAATGTAAAAGGGCAATAAATAAAAAATGTAAAAAATACCTGATTTCACATCCACCGTCGTCTTCACGGAACTACTCACCGAGACACGATCAAGTCTTTCCACCTTTTTCTCAAAACGCAATTTCTCTTAACGAGTCAGAGAATCCTTATGTTTACGAATGATATGAGCAACTACAAGAGACTTTAACCTTTATATATAACTTCCATATCGGACTTCCTCCATCACAGGCTTGATATGGATTTGGTCTACACTGATTGAGATTCATTTTCTACTCAGATTTTGACCTATTAATTTAAATTATTTATTTGGTCATTTTATTATCTTTATCTAGATTAAATTACATAACTTAACCAATAAGTTATTCAAAAACTAAAAAATGCAATTAAATATTATCCAATTTTATGAAAAAGTCATAAAATTAAATATTATCCTTTCTCTTCCCATTCAACCTTTATATTACGACTACCTGTTCATGCTTGAATAGTGAACCCCGTAGCTCTACACGTTCATCTTTGGCCTGGCTCATGATGCGAACCCGTTCTTCCTGCACCACCATTACATTAGTTTTGTACAAGTTGGAAAGCGGCTCGATGCTAGAGATATTTGACTTAGACCGTCCTATAAATTGTATCATCTAGTCCCATTAAGAACTAATAGGTTTTATCCTTTTCTCACTGTTTCTCTAATTCTGCAGACAGGTTGCATTTTGATAGGAATTTCATGTAAGAAGAAGAAGTTTGCAGAAGAAGGAAACAGAGGAAGTAGTTGACGCTCTTTTCTCCCTTGGTATCTTCATTAATGATAGTTTAAATAGGGAAACAGTGGCGAAATAACCAACCACTTAAAAAAAAAGGAACAAACTAATTGTGGATATTTCCACTACATTATTGAATGAGAAATTCAAGCAACTAACTTTTCACCACTAGCAGAGTTTAACGGCTTCAAGGACCAAGTCTTCCATGTCTGCAATAGATCTTCTTCACGTCCATTGCATGTATCAGTCCTCGCTGCTACAGAGAATCCTTGACCTCAAGGATTGAAATGTGGATAAAAATGGGAGAAACAACGACGATTTTTCCATGTCACATCTTCTGTTGGGGCTCCAACCCATTTGACAAGGATTTCCTCACGCTCTCTATACTGCCCCTTCTTAATAATTCGACGATCTAGGATGGCCTCAGGTTGTGGGAGGATGGTTGATTTGTCAGAAACGTGAGGAAGAGAAGTTGGTGAAGGTAGAGAACCAATGTGTTTCTTCAGGAGACTGACATGAAAGACATTATGGATACGAGCATCTGTTGGGAGGCAAAGCTTGTAAGCCACAAAACCCACCTTGCCAATAATCTCATACGGTCCAAAATATCTAACAGAGAGTTTGAGAGAGCGACGAAAAGCCACCAAGTTCTGTCTGTATGGTTGCAATCGCAAATACACATAAACCCCAACTTGGAAAGTAACATCCCTGCGATGAAGGTCTGCCAATTGTTTCATCCTATTACGGGTAGAAGTGAGGTTCAAGTGGAGCTCTATGAGTATTTCATCTCGGCTGCGAAGGACTTCATCAACAGCCTGAACCTTGGTGGTACCGGTAATATAAGTGTGCAACCTTAGAGGAGGGGTCCCATACATAACTTCAAAAGGGGACTTCTTGGTTATGGAATGGACGGAAGTATTATAACTAAATTCTGCCTAAGGTAGCCAGTCGATCCACTTGTACGGTTTATTGTGGGTGTAACAGTGTAGGTACTGTTCGAGCACTCGGTTCACCACTTCCGTTTGCGGTCTGTCGTGGTTGTAACAGTGTAGGTACTGTTCGAGTACTCGGTTCACCACTTCCGTTTGTCCATCCGTTTGGGGATGATAGCTGCAACTCAAGCAAAGAGATGTACCCTGCAATGTGAAAAGTGTCTTCCAAAAAGAGATTATAAATACCTTATCCCAATCACTGATTATGGAAGAAGGAAAGCCATAAAGTTTGATGATGTGGCAAATGAATTCTTTTGCCACAGTTACAACCGTGAATGGGTGTTTCAAGGGAACAAAGTGAGCATATTTGCTCAGTCGATCAACCACCACCATGATCACATCAAAGCCTTGAGATGGAGGAAGACCTTCCACGAAATCCATAGAGATATCAGACCATATTTTTTTTTGGAAGTTATAATGGTTGAAGTAGTGTTGTTAAGCATTGATTCTCGATTTTACATTGTTGGCACACAGAGCATTCTTTAATGAAGTTTTTGACTGTATTTCTCACGCTAAGCCAAGTGAAATCAGATTTTATGCGTGTAAGGGTCTTGTTGAATCCAAAATGGCCTCCAACGGGTAAGTAGTGATTATCTGATAGAATTTCAGGAATTAAGGACAAGGAGGACTAAACATGATCTTTCCTTGTCTAAACAAAACTCCACTTTTGGTTAGATAATTATGAGGAGACTTAATTCTTTAAAATAAGGAAGAGTTGCTGTTTCTTGCTGTAGAATGGGTCACCAATTTGCTTGTACATGTGAAATTGCAAAAAAAAAAAAAGAATTTTGATTTATGTGAAAGTGCATCCGCCCCTTGATTTTCAACGCCCTTTTTGTACTGAATTTGATAATCATATCCCAATATTTTGGGAAGCCGTCGAATTTGCGTGGAGGTTGAGATTCTTTGCTCCAGAAGGTATTTCAGATTTCGTTGGTCTGTACGTACAATGAAAGGTCTACCCAATAAATATGGTTTCCATTTTCTGATTGCCTTCATTACAACCAACATTTCTTTATCATATGCTTATAATGACAAGGAACTCCCCTTCAATGCTTCATTAAAAAATGTGATTGGCTGGTTACTCTGTGATAATATTGCTCCAATCCCAGTTCCACAAGCATCACATTCCACAACAAAAGGTTGGTCAAAGTCAGGTAACTTAAGAACAGGAGGAGATGTGAGAGCTGATTTGAGGTTATTGAAGGCGGCTTCGGTTTCTGTGGTCCACGTGAAACTGTCATTGGTGGTTAATCGTGTGAGAGGGGCAGCTATGCTCCCAAATCCTCTAATAAATTTCCTGTAATATCCTGCAAGCCCAAGAAAACCCCTTATGCCCTTAACAGTAGTAGGAATCGACCATTTTTGAACTGTCTCTATTTTTTGCGGGTCGACAACAACTCTTGCCTTTGAGATTATATGTCCCAAATAATCTACCCGAGTAACCCCAATCCTACACTTAGACCATTTAACTTCCAAATAATTTGTAACAAGAATGGATAAAACAGACCTGAGGTGACAAAGGTGGTCCTGCCAGTTTCTACTATATATTAATATGTCATCGAAAAATACCAAGACAAACTTCCTCAGGAATGGCCGAAAGAGGTCATTCATTAGACTCTGAAAAGTTGCTGGCACATTTGTGAGTCCAAACGGTATAACCACAAACTCATAATGACCTTCGTGGGTTCGAAACATTGTTTTGTATATATCATCCTCTTTAACTCTTATTTGGTGATAACAGATAGTAAATCAAGCTTAGAAAAATAAGTAGCCCCATATAATTCATCCAACAACTCATCAATGACTGGTATAGGATATTTATCCTTTACTGTGGCCGCATTTAATTCTCGGTAGTCCACACAGAATTGCCAAGAACCGTCCTGCTTTTTTACAAGTAAAACTGATGAAGAAAAAGGACTGATACTAGGACGTATGATACCTAAATCAAGGAATTCCTTGACCATGTCTTCAATGGTCTTTTTTTGATAATGGGGGTAGCGATAAGGTCAAATATTGATAGGCCCATAATTTTGTTCAACGTAATTCGGTGGTCATGTGACCGTGTGGGCGGCAGTAGGGTGAGTGGTGCAAAGACTGCTAGAAATTCGTTTAAAAAAGCCTCCAAGTCGCTGGGCAAAATGTCAGATGCTAGCTCCTGTTGGTTGTCCTGTAAGGTGACTTGAAGAAGATATCTCATACCTGTAAGTTGGCATAGATCCTTCTTTTTTAAAGATTCCAATTCAGATTGTGTAAGTCCATGAAAAACATGTTGCTTGCCGTTGATCTTGAAGGACATTCTAAGCTGTTTGTAATTTGTTTCAAATGGCCCTAAAGTTTCCAGCCATTGAACTCCTAGGACCACTGGATATGCGGCCACAGGAAGTACATAGAAATCGGCAGTAATGGGGTAATTTTGAACCACTAGCCGGAGTCCCAAGCATCGCCCCTTACACTCCAATTTGTCACCACTTCTAACCATCACCTCAAAAGACCTGTCGTTGATAATAGTTAAACCGAATTTAGTGGCCACAACTTCATCAATAAAGTTATGAGTACTTCCTCCGTCAATTAAGATAGTAACATCTCGATTTTTTATTTTCTGATTACTCGTAATGTCTGAGGATGAGAAGTGCCTGACATAACATGTAATGAGATTTTCGGAACAAATTCTTCCTGTTCGGCAGATTCCTGTATCTCTTCCTCAGGATCAAAAGTGCAATCTCCTATCATGAATAGTTGAGGACGTTGGCATTTGTGTCCCCGTGCAAATTGTTCGTCACAGTAGTAACACAACCCCTTTTCCTTTCTCTCTCGTACTTCTTGACTTGTCAATCGGCGTATTGGAGGATAATCCTTCGTGGTAGGTGCAACATCAAGTATTCCCATAGATGAGTTAGTATGAGTGGTACTGGGCAAATTCGACCCCCTATAAGTGCCCCCGGTGGTCCCTTTTTCCTGTAAGGAATTACGCTCCTTAATGAGTTTGGCCACAACAATGGTGTCGGAGAGTGTTTTAGGTTGTTTGATACGTACATCTAAGCGAATCTCATCCTTCAATCCTGCAATAAAACACCTAACAAAAAACTTTTCTAGTAAGTGATCAACCTTGTGTGAAAGTTTTTCGAAAACTTCCTGATAAACTACTACGGTAGTGGTCTGTTTTGTGACATCCCACATCGGTTGGGAAGGCGAACGAAGCACCCCTTATAAGGGTGTGGATACCTTCCCCTTGCAGACG